>CAUYQU010062572.1:0-30595 GCA_963574635.1 Cheracebus regulus | reverse complement strand
CGACACAAGTTCTCATTTATTGCTTATTTTCCTCCACTGTGTGCTCTGGTGTGTGCATTTTTTTTTAAATCAAACCATATTCCAAATATAATTTCTTTTACTTTACTTTTTTTTTTTTTTTGCGACTCCATTTTTTTTTTTTTTTTTTTTTTTTTTTTAGTCTCGCTCTGTTGCCCAGGCTGTTGTAGGGGCGTGATCTCAGCTCACTGCAACCTCCGCCTCCCGGGTTCAAGCAATTCTCCAGCCTCCCGAGTAGCCTGGGATTATAGGCGCATACCACCACTCTTCAGTTTTTATATTTTTAATAGAGACGGGGTTTCACTCTTAAATCCTGACCTCAGGGGATCTACCCGACTCGGCCTCCCAAAGTGCTAGGATTACAGGCGTGAGCCACTGGGCCTGGCCTGTACTTTACTTTCAATTACTTGTGAGATACAATCTTTGGAGTCTTTCAACTCTTCCTGCCTTCCCCTCAAATTAATTTCACACTTAACACAAGTGCTTATAAACATTACGTACAATATACTTTATATGTATACATTACCTATGTAACGTATATATACACATATATGTTATCTAAATTTTAAACTTCTTGAGGTTAGAAACATATTTCATCTTTGATTGTCCTTAGTTGGATAACATGATGACTTGCACATAGTAGACATGCAAATGTTTGAGTCAGAAAGCTTGTCACGTGTCTTGTATGTATTGTTAGATGGCTTAGGTGCCACCATGTAAGTCAGCATTATGTCTGTCTGGTTTTCAATGGGAGGGACACAGGATGAGGGAGATGTGACGGCAAACATGTGTCCATGCATATTTGTATACTAATCTGTTACTAATCTGTTTTACACTGTTGTTTAACATAATGATGTTTTTAGAATAACCATGTTTGGTACTTGTCAAAGTAGATTAAATGGCTGTGTTTTACTTACGTGAGTGGAGTAGCTAGTGTTAACAGAGTTTGTGTTGGCCAGGTGCGGTGGCTCACGCCTGTAATCCTAGCACTTTGAGAGGCCGAGATGGGTGGATCACCTGAGGTCAGGAGTTCAAGACCAGCCTGGCCAACGTGGTGAAACCCCATTTTAAAAAAAAAAATAGAGTTTGTGTTCTAGCTTGGGTGGTAAGAGTCACAGTCATTAGTAGCACTGCAGTATTCCAACTTGCTAATACATTTTGTGTAGTTTTTAATAGGACTAGTTTAAGTGTCTGATTCTAAGACATATTTTTTCAAACCTTTAGCTTGTAAGATGAGTCTTTTTTTGTCTATAATTTTCCCATATTTTCTTTGGTTGAGGTGGAGAACTCTGCTCAGAATGAAAGAGGAGACCCCTGCCTTAGGAGGGTCAATTCATTTACTACGAAGCTTTGCTGTGCTAGAACCACGTGGCCAAGGCTGGGTACGGTGGCTCACGCCTGTAATCCCAGCACGTTGGGAGGCTGAGGCAGGCAGGTCACTTGAGGCCCGGAGTTTGACACCAGCCTGACCGACGAGATGGAACTGTGTTTCTACTAAAAATATAAAAATTAGCTGGGGATGGTGGCACTGGCCTGTAGTCCCAGCTGTTTGGGAGGCTGAGGCAGGAGAATCACTTGAAACTGGGAGGTGGAGGTTGCAGTAAGCTGAGATCAAACCACTGCACTCCAGCCTGGGTGACAGAGTGACACTGTCTCAAAAAAATAAAGAAAGAAAATAAAAAACAAATCCACCTGGCCATTCCTTACTCTTGCTTCCGTCTGCCTACCTGCCTTTTCATCTTTATGTTACCAGTGCATACAGTAGGTGCTCAGAAATGTGTTGACTGCCTAAGATGAGTGAGGAAAGTGTCCAAGAGCAGGCCTCAGCCATGGTAACCTCTGTGTTCCTTCAGATCCATCTCTTGTTTCCCACTTTTTCCTGTTCTTTTTTTCCCTCTCTATTCTCAAGAAGCAGAACTCGGTGGTTAGTCAGACAGTTGCTGATAAGGCTGTGCTGGGCTTCGGGGGTAAGTTTACGTGAAAGATCTTTGAACTATAGAGTGAATGACTCAGTCTTAAATGAATCTGGAGCAAGACTCCTGTCTTAAGCTGAAAAAAACAGAACCTGGGATTTTAAACCTGATATTCACTAGCAGACTCTTTTGGCTGAAATAAGGTTTATCAAACTCTGTGATTGCCTCCTGAATTGTGATTTTGGCAACATATTTAAAACCAAATCAGAAAAATTTAGGATTTGTTGAACTTTTAATAGTTATTAATGTACATGGGGTTTTCTTACATTTGTCCTTAAAAAAAAATTCCAGTGGAACTCCAGATGCAAAATTAAATGTTCTGCCTCTTATTTTAAATGCATTTATCTATTGAAAACGCCTCTTTAAACCTTCTTATGTGAAGTTATCAAAAAATCTGTTCCTGCTACTGATTGTACTTAACAGAGCTGTAAGGTTTTAAAATAAACACTGAATTTTCCTTATGTTTTCAACCACGAGTATTCTAGTACTCTGTAGTATCAGGCCCAGATTCTACTGTTTTTCTACTTTCTCTCATACCTAGGACTTGAATACAATACTCTGCTTATAGTGAGAGTTCAGTGAACATCAAATACTTAAAATACCTTAAATTGCATAATGCCTTTCAGGAGTTTCTCAGCATTAAGCTCAGTGCAGCACATTTACTGTGTGTGGTATTTCCTACTTTGAGAGAGAGAACTGCTAACTAGAGCATACATTGTGTAGAAAACCCTCCTGACTGTCTTTTTTGGAGCTGAATAAATATTTATACTTGAGTACTCATGTTAGTCATAACCTTTAGTTTAGCACTGTTATATAGAAGTGACAGTCACTTAGCCCAGGACACATTATACTGGTTTGAATTAAAAAAAAAAAAAAAACTTCATTATTTTAAGGGGAAAAGGAATGGTTACTGGGGCCAAAAATCTATGAAGAGAGGAAAGGCTTCAAAAAAAGAATAACACAATAATATGTCACTATCATTTTAACATTGTACTTGTGTCTTAGAAATAAATAACAGAAATGTGGGGTGTCATTGATTTAAAAGTAAAGCAAATGTAGAGAATATTGGATAACAATTTTGAGAGTCTGCTTGCAAGTCTCTGGGTGTGACCCACCCAGGCTGTTAATTTATTGGGTCTGCAGTTTCTCGATGTCCATATGGTGCCGATGTCTTTGTTAGCTCTTCTTCACTTCCTGCATTTATTTTTATGCGGCAGCCTGCCTAGTCCCTAGGGGAAAAGCTGAGTGGTAGGAGGGGTTGTGATCTTTTAGCAAGATTTCAAAACAATAATATATACATGTAATAAAAACAAATATACTCATGGTGCAAAACAAAAAAAGAACACCCAAATCCCTGGAACGTTTGTGCTACTGAGCATTTTGAGATAGGCTAAGGTTATTTTCCTTTTGGGGTTAATTATTTCTGCTTTAATTATTGACTGTTGTAAAATCTCTCTTCTGAGACATTCCCAAATTTTATTTAAACTAGTGAGTACCAGCTGTACTGAAACCGTAATTTTAGCCATGTATTTTTATTAGCACAATGTTTCCAAGGGATTAAGGAATTTTAATATCTAGTGGAAGTTTAAAAAAAGTTAGAATGTAAAAATACCTTTTGGAACCTAAGAATAGTTGTCCATTTTAGAGAAATCAGAAATATTGATGGAGAAAAAAGAAAATAACCCATAGTCCTACTCTGAGAATGAGAAATCATAGTTAGCATATTGATTTATACCTGTTCATGTATCTGTGCTTTAAACAAATCACAACTTTTTTTGTTGTTTTTTTTGACGGAGTATCTCTCTGTTGCCCAGGCTGGAGTGCAGCGGCGTGATCTCGGCTCACTGCAACTTCTGCCTCCTGGGTTCAAGCAATACTCCTGTCTCAGGCTTCCGAGCAGCTGGGACTACCGGTGCATGCCACGATGCCAGGATAATTTTTTTGTATGTTTAGTAAAGACGGGGTTTCACCATATTGATCAGGCTGGTCTCGAACTCCTAACCTCAGGTTATCCGCCCACCTCGGCCTCCCATAGTGCTGGGATTACAGGTGTGAGCCACCACACCTGGCCAACAAATTACAAAATTTCTTACTGAATATTACATTTTATAACTTGCCCTTAAAAAAAAAAAAAACCTGAAGCCAGGCGCGGTGGCTCACGCCTGTAATCCTAGCACTTTGGGAGGCCGAGGTGGGTGGATCACCTGAGGTCAGGAGTTCAAGACCAGCCTGGCCATCATGGTGAAACCCCATCTTAAAAAAAGAAAAGAAAAGAAAAAAAAACCCTGAGTGTATTTTAACATTATTTTGTGTAGTGTAATCAGGTAATTAATGTACATGATCCAAAATTCAAAATGACTAAAAGATTATAAATTATAAATAAATCTCCCTCCCATTTCTGTCTCCCAGACCATTTCTCTTGGGTAACAACCAGTTTCTTCTCTATCCATTCAGAGATTCTATGTACATATGTATACATATACATGTATAAAGCCTGGATAGGTGTGTGAGTGTGTGATAGAAACTGTAACACATAAATTGTTTAGCACCTTTCTTCACTTAAATATGGTATAGGTTTCAGAAATCATTCAACCTAAGGTTATATAGAGCAGCTCCATATATATATATTTTTTTTTGAGACGTAGTCGCTCTCTGTTGCCCAGGCTCGAGTGCAGTGATATGATCTTGGCTCCCTGCAACCTCTGCCTCCTGGTTTTAAGTGATTCTCCTGCCTCAGCCTCCTGAGTAGCTGTGACTACAGGCATATGCCTCCACACCCTAATTTTTCTGTTTTTGTAGAGACAGCGTTTTATCATGTTGGCCAGGCTGGTCTCGAACGCCTGTCCTCAAGTGATCCACCCGCCTCAGCCTCCCAGAGTTCTGGGATTACAGGTATGAGCCACCACATCTGGCCCAGAGCAGCTCCATTTTTAATGACCATTTATATGTATTTATTTATAGATGTAACATTTTATATACTGTGACAGACAATATTTAACTTGTTCCCTATTGATGGACATTTACATTTTTCCTTGTAGGGGAGGAGAAATTCCTCCCTGCCCTTTTAGGATTTCTAGTGAGGCCTAGGAATTAAACCAACAGGAGATAGATTAACAGGAGAAAAGCATGCAGATTTTATTTAGTACTATTTACATAATACATACTTTTTACCCTCACAAGAGGAATGAAGACTCAAGGAAGTGGCTTGGCCTGATTAATTATATACTAGGTCAAAAAAAGAGTGGCAACTGTGGAAAAGTAAGAAGGTAAGGTTTAGTTTAGCGAGGTCTGTTTATGCAGATTTCTCTGGGCTTGGACTTCCTGTGATAAGAATGTTTCTTTCCTCCTGGGAGAGGAGGACATCTTTCATACGGGAGCTTCGTCTTCTGCTTTCAGGAAAAAGAGAGGAGGTTTGGGTGCCCTTATTACACCTGCTTATACCTTCTTACAAGTGCCTTTAGCCCAAAAAAATCAGCATGCTAAATGGAATGTTTTGAGATGTTGTGTCCTGAACTCCTTCATCCTGATATTTTGCTGTTAAAACAAAGCAGCAGCAAATGTGTGTGTATGCAAGTCATTCCATAAAAATGCCAGTGTGTCTGTAGGAAGAATTCTTAGAAGAATGTGGCTGTTCAATTTTGATAGTGCCAAATTCTGCTCCATAGAAGTGGTGCCAGTTATACTTCCACCAGCATGTGTGAGCGTCTGCTTTCCCATGCCATGTGGCCAGGATATTGCCACACTTTTCCATCGTTGCTTGTCTTATAAGGGAAAAATGGTTTCTCAGTATATGTCTTACTGTATATATGTAATATAAAGATGGTTTACTTCTTTTGATATGTTTACAATCTACATTGCATTTACCGTGAAATGTCCGGCTATATCTTTTGCCAATTTTTCTATTGTATTTTTTTTCTTGTTCTATTGAATGTAGCCCTTGTTGATGAGATGAGTTCTTAGTATTTTTTTTCTAGTTTGTCATTCCTTTTTTGACTTTGTAGTGATTTTTTTTTTAACCAAGAAGAAATACTAATAGCTCTCTGTCTCTTTTTTTTTTGAGACAGCGTCTCCTTCTACCCCCCAGGCTGGAGTGCTGGAGTGCCGTGGTGCGATCTCGGCTCACCGCAGTCACCGCCTCCCAGGTTCAAGCAGTTCTTCTGGTTCAGCCTCCCAGGTAGCTGGGATTACAGGTGTGTGCCACCATACCTGGCTAATTTTTGTATTTTTTAGTAGAGATGGGGTTTCGCCATCTTGGCCAGGCTGGTCTTGAACTCCTGTCTCAAGTGATCCGCCCGCCTTGGTCTTACAGGAGTGGGCCACCACCCCCAGCCTAACTAATGGCTCTTTTCATTTACGGATTCTAGCTTTTGAATCATTCCTAGAAATACCTTCCTCACTTTGAGTTTATGTTTTCCTGGTTTTATTTTTTACATTTAAACCTTTCCTCCATTTGGAGTTTGTTTTGATAATAACGTGTGAAGTATAAATCTTAACACCTCTACATCCATCCAATTGGCCACCCAACCACCTAACACCATTCATTGACTAATGTCTCTTTCCTCTATTGATTTGAAATACCACTGTCGTCATGTACTAAATTCCTACATTGTTTTCTCTTTATATGTATGTTCACTGCCAGCAGCTAAACCTAGTTTAAGTTATTACAGCTTCATAAAATGTAAAAATGTCTGGAAGGACTAGTTTCCTCTGATTACTCTTATTTTTTTCTTCTGTCAGTTTTTTTCCAGCTATTCTTGCCAGACTTTATTTCCAAATGAACATTACAATCAACTTATCTAGGTGAAAATTCAGCAAAAATCATGCTGGCAGATCTTTTTCTTTTTATCTTTCCTCCCCCCTTTCCCCTGTCTGTTGTCGGGCTCTCTCTCTTAATTAGAATTTGGTCTATTTCTTTATTCAGTGCCCCAATATATGTTCATTAGGGTCATACTATATATATTACATGTACAATTTTGTATTTTGCTTTGGATATTATTTGATAATAGGAATTTTACATCATTTAAAAAAAAGTTTCCCCAAACTATAATTTTTGATGATTGTACTCTTCCACTATTCAAATATTTATTTAACTCTTTCTGTCCTGGAGTAGGATTATATTCCATTTTAGCTATGATATTGCTTTAAGAGAAATTGTTTTAAGATAATACCATAGACAGGTCAAAGGATGTGAATATATAAGCCTTTTGATGCCTGTTACTGAATCTCATTCTGGAAAACATAACTGTCATTGCCTTTTTTTTTCTTGTGGTAAAAAAACACGTAACACAAAATTTACCATCTTCATCATTTTTAAATGTACAGTACAATAGTGTTAACTGTATGTACCTTGTTGTGCAACAGATCTCTGGAACTTTTTCATTTTCCAAAATGGAAACTCTGTACTCCCTGAACAAGAGTTTCTTCCGAACTTCCCCATTCCTCCATCCACCACCCCTGCCAACAATCATAGAAACTATGATTTTATGAGTTTGACCACTTTAGATACCTCAGAGAAGTGGAATCATGTAGGATTTGTCTTCTAGTGATGCTTATTTTACTTGGCATGATATCGGGGCTCATGCATGTTGTAGCATGTGACCCAAATTCCTTCTTAAGGCTGAATACTATTCCATTGTATGTATATACTACATTTTAAAAATTATCTATCCATGGACATTAAAGTTGCTTCCACATCTTGGCTGCTGTGAATAATGCTGTAATGAATATGAGTGTGCAGATACTTCTTTGAGAGCCTGTGTTCACTTCTTTTAGATATATACCCAGAGGTGGGATTGCTGGATCATGTAGTAATTCTGTTTTAGTTTTTTGCAGAGCCTCCATACTGTTTTCCATCATGGCTTTACCAATTTACATTTGCACCAGCAGTGCACAAGGATTCCAGTTTCTCTCCATCTTTGTCAACACTTTTTATTTCCTGTTTTTTTGTTTTGTTTTGTTGTGTTGTGTTTTGAGATGCAGTCTCACTCTGTCACCCAGGCTGGAGTGCAGTGGCTCAATTGTTAGCTTACTGTAACCTTGACCTCCTGGGCTCAAGTGATCCTTCTGCCTCAGACTCCCAAAGTGCTGGAATTACAGGTGTTGAGCCACTATGCCAGACTGTTTTGCCTGTTTTTGATGAGATTAGTTGTTGAGTTGTAGGACTTTTTTATACATATGTTCTGGATATTAACCCTTTATTGGGTGTTTGGTTTGCAAATATTTTCTCTTATTACATAGATTGCCTTTTTGTTATCTCTTTCCCCCCCTCTTTTTTTAAAGAGACAGTCTTTCTCTGTTGCCCAGGCTGGAGTGTAGTGATGTAATTCTAGCTCACTGTAACCTTGAACTCCTGGGCTCGAGCAGTCCTTCTGCCTCAGTCTCCCTAGTCATTTCCTTAAAGAAAAAAATCCAAAGCTTATAGGCTTCAATTAGCCTGTTTCCTAGAGAGGTCATAGATGTTATTAGCCATTTGTATTTCCCTCTTGAGATTGTTACTTGTCTACTTTTTACAATTGGGATCTTAGTGTGTCTTGCCTTCTGATTGTTCTCCACCACCTTCCTTTTCCATGACAAATATTTACTTTTTCTATTTTGCTTATGATTTTGGTTATGTTGGATCTTTTAATGTTGTTTTTATTAACAAAATACAGTATTAGAAGCAGATATTTTCTAGGTGATATTTTGGGGGTAATTTGCATGGCTTTGTGTGGCTTTCAGTACTTCCTTCTTTGTGTCATCTCTATTTAGACACTTATAATTGGTACTAAAAATAGTGATTTCAGACAGCCTATTAATTTACATGCCTTGGCTTATAAGCATGGTGAGTATGTTTATGTTACAGCTATACAAATAGAAATGCCAGTTTAAATTATGTAAGGCTGGGCGCAGTGGCTCATGCCTATAATCCCAGCACTCTGGGAGGCTGAGGTGGGCAGATCACTTGAGGTCAGGAGTTGAAGATCAGCCTGACCAACATAGCAAAACACCATCTCTACTAAAAATATAAAATTAACCAGGCATGGTGGTGCACATCTGTAGTCCCAGCTACTCAGGAGGCTGAGGCAGGAGAACTGCTTGAACCCAAGAGGCAGAGGTTGCAGTGAGCCAAGATCATGGCACTGTACTTCAGCCTGGGCAACAGAGAGAGATTCTGTCTCAAAAACAATAAATTATATAAAATGTGTTCTTGATAAGGTTTTGGATTGGGAACGTATTAACAGGATAAAATTTCACCCATTGTATCCTTAGTTTATTTGGAGGCATTGTGGTGTAGAAAAGGAGTTTATGGTCCAATCAGGAGTGTTTAAGAAATACAGATCATAGTTTATCCAACCCACTAGAATCTATACTTGGCTAGAAATAGTGTCACTAGAATAGGAGACTGCCTTACATTCCCAGCATGCAGTTCAAATATGTCTGTAGTAGGTACTTCATAAATATTTCTCTTACTGCACATACATCAATCAAAAAGACTTATAGCATTAATAGAGTCAGTTGGGTTTGGATAGAAAAAATGAAGAATTAGAGAAGGAACATGGTTTGGCAGGGAGATAGGAATATATGTTCTAAGTGTGCTTATATCTTACATATAATTACTGAAAACCTGATCTGTGAATAGAAGCCACATTGGTACTTTGCTTCTGAGGTGTATATGTAAGAATGTGTGTGTATACATAGGTAGAAGAGACAGTATTGGTTAAATTTTTATTCTTGAAAGGATATTGGACATAGTGCTCAATAAATACTTCATAAACACATTTTCGATGCTGTTCTATTGAAGTTAGTTATGTACTTTTTTTTTTTTTTGAGACAGAGTCTTGCTCTGTTGCCCAGGCTGGAGTGCAGTGGTGTGATCTAGGCTCACTGCAACCTCCATCTCCCGGATTCAAGTGATTCTTGTGCCTCAGCCTCCCAAGTAGCTGGGACTACAGGCGTGCGCTACCATGCCTGGCTAATTTTTTTGTTAGTAGGGATGAAATTTTGCCAGGTTGCCCAGGCTGGTCTCAAACTCCTGAGCTCAGGCAGTCCACCTGCCTCGGCCTCCCAAAGTGCTAGAATGACAGGCGTGAGCACCTGGCCGGTTATTTACTTCTAATGTATTCTGAGCCTAGGAGACATGGATGGTCTTAGCACATTTTAGTAGTAGTTTTTAAAAAATGCATTTGAGAAGGGCAAGTAGTATGTTCACAGTAGTGGAAAGTGCTTGCTACTAGTAAACCAGAACAAAAATTCTGTAAAGAGGGAAAAATGTGGGGCCGGGCGCGGTGGCTCACGCCTGTAATCCCAGCACTTTGGGAGGCCGAGGCTGATGGATCACAAGGTCAGGAGTTCGAGACCAGCCTGACCAACATGGTGAAACCCCATCTCTACTAAAAATACAAAAATTACCTGGGCGTGGTGGCACACACCTGTAATCTCAGCTACTCAGGAGACTGAGGCAGAAAAATTGCTTGAACCTGGGAGGCGGAGGTTGCAGTGAGCCAAGATCGTGCCACTGCACTCCAGCCTGGGCGACCGAGTGAGACATTGTCTCCAAAAAAAAAAAAAAAAAAAGGAAAAATGCAAACATTTTGCCTGTCTGAGCCAATTAGCAAAGGGATGATCAGCCTTACATTTCAGTATGGAAGTTCGAATATTCGGAATGGAATATGATTTTATTAGAACCCAGAATGATGATGATGATGAAAGCACATGACCTTTCAGAGCTCTTAGTAACTTTTCTACATATTATCTTGTTTCAGTTTTTCATTGCTGCAGGGAAGTAGGACCGGGACCTTTTCATTTTATATATGAGGAAACATAATCTGAATGGTCAGACGTACTCTGCTGGATGTGGAGAGCTCTACGGAAACTTTGTCCCAAATCTGTTGTCTCTAAGACAATAATCTGGAGTCCAAGAAAAATTTAAACATTTTTTTTTGAGATGGAGTCTTGCTCTGTCACCCAGGCTGGAGTGCAGCAGTGCGATCACAACTCACTGCAGTCCTGACCTCATGGGTGCAAGCAGTCTTCTGACTTAAGCCTCCTGAGTAGCTGGGACCACAGGCGCACACCACCACGCCGGACTAATTTTTTTTTATTATTATTTATAAAGGCAAGGTCTTACTCTGTTGCCCAGGCTGGTTTCGAACCCCTGGACTCAAGTGATCCTCCTGCCTCGGCCTCTCAAAGTGCTGGGATTACAGGTATGAGCCACTCCCTGGCCTAAACTACATTTTCTAATCAGTTTATAGGGCTAGGAACATGTCATACTTTTTAAAGAAATATTTTCCTTCCAAATAATTGAAACAAAATTGGAACCTGAAGTGACAGAGCTTCAGCCTTGCATTGCAATTACTTAAGTTTTCCAGCTGGGGTTTTACTGGGTCAGTTTTAGTAATACAACTACTGTGGTTACCAGCAACAGCATTTATTATTTTCTGTATGCCAGGTTCTGTCCAAATGCTTTTCATGTTTCATTTTTGAAAAATTTCACAACATACCCTATGAGCAGGTGCTAATAGTATCCCTGCATTGCAAATGAAATAAGGCATGAAAGGACAGAGTAATAACTTTTTCAGGGGCACACAGCTTGGCACAGACAGATCTGGGATTTTGATCTGTAATGTCTGGCTAGAGAGTATGTGTCCTTACTCCGCCTATTATATCACGTAAAAGTTGCATACAATCTTCCTTTTCCTTGCAAAGGTGTTGTTCAAAAGCATAGTACAGCTGTGGTAGAAACCCTGGAAAGGAACACCAAGCAGTGTACCTATACCAGAATCTGGCCTGCATGTCTGATCTTGTGTATCAGAACTAATTGTAAGTGTTTAGGGCACAGAATGCTGAACCTGAAGTCACATCAAGGTTCAAAATCTGGCTTCATCATTTTCTGGTTGTGAGACATTGGATAAGTCACAAAACTTCTCTGAGGCTGATATCTCATATATATGTGAAAGATACAAATCTGTTACTACTACTGGTGCTCAATAGATACTGATTTTTGAAACTGAATATTAGATATTTCTGTAAAAGGCTAACACAGTGGTTCCCAGTTCAAATGAAACCTTTTATTTCTTTAGAGACAAGAGTGATAGGATGCCTGCTCTTAGGCTCATAGGCCAGTCTGGAGAAACAAACATACAACTAGGCTGCTGTAACAGAGTGGATGTTGTGAGGAGTTTATAACCGTGACTGAGGAGAAAGTGAGCAACCCTGGCAGGGGTCTTCAGAAAAGAGTTCCCAAAGTAGGTGACCTTTGAACTTGGAAAGTTGCTATGGACTGAATGTTTGCATCTCCCCACCCGCCATTATCCAACACTCCAGCAGTGGTAGATAATGCTGAAAGATTTGGGTTACATGGATGGTAGGGGGTGGAGTTCAGGAGAATTGGGGTGGGGTTGAAGAGGGGTAGGGTGGGGTGGAGGAGAGTGGGAGGGCTGGTGCAGTGGGTGCCAGGCCTGTGGGAATAGGGGAATGGTAAAAGAAGGCAACCGGAAAGGGAGACTCTTTAGAGAAGTCATGGGTGTTTTAAAGGGAAATTTGGATTAAGTGATGGATTAATTGGATTAATTAGTTTGATGAAATTTGGATTAATTTGCCTGGCTATGTTGAATGTTGTTTTTAGTTCCTTAGTAGAGAGGAACTTGTTTGGTATTTGCGTGTGTTTGTAAAATGAGAGCAGAAACCAGAGGCAAGGGAGGATAACTGGATTTGCTATGCCTGTGGATGCCACTGGTTTTAGTTAAGATGCCTTTAATGTAAAATTTATTTTAATAGTGTTATTGTGGAGTTTGACCTTCAAGAAGCTCAAGTCTGTAAGCAATAATTCGCTTTAATGTGTTGTAAGAGCCTTGCAGAGAATAAGAGCATATTAAATATTTGCAGAATGAAAGCATTATGCTTTCCCTGGGTGGTATGATAGCCAGAGAAGCAGTTTAGTCTAGAGGTGACATTTGAGTGAGATTGTGGTAACGTTGTGATTTTAGAATTTTAACCAGTGATTTCTAAGGGCCAACCTGAAGTTGTGAGTGCTTGCTTTCATCGTGCAGTGTCTTGGCTATGGGACTGATTTGTGCAGTTTCTGAATTTGTTAACTGTTCTCGCTCAGGTTCTCTTGGGCAATGAGTTTCATTCCAGAACCGCAGTTCCCCAACCTTTTTCTTCAGATCATTGTTGAGGGGAAACCTGTCTGCCAAGCCTGCCTCTCATGGTGACTTTATAATGGATTGACATTGCTGATTGTGTCAGAGATTCATTGAAAATTCTGACTGATAGTAAAGAGAACTTGGCAGATTTTTCTTGATTTAGGAATTTTATTTTTCCCAGGATTACCATCCTTTCCTAAACTCACTTCCTTTTGTTTTTTTTTTAGCCTTCAAGAGGGGCCTCTGGTTCCAAGAGCCCTGTCTTCTCCTGGGTTGGGCTCTGGCTAGGGCTGTGGTGACTGCAGATAACATTCTCTTGACTGGATTATTAATTTCATCATGATGACTGTAGATATTAAATTTGAAAAGTAGTGATGAGGCAGCCAGCTTTTCAAAGTGCACTTTATGACTTCCCTCCAATCCAAAGTGGAGCAGGACCCTCAAGTCACTGGTTAGACTTGTTATTATTAAATAATCAGTTCAATTTTGGCGAAGAGCAGTCTCCCTTTCTGGTTGCCTTCCTTTACCATTCCCCCATTCCAGCAGGCCTGGAATCCATTGTACCAGCCCTCCCATTCTCCTCCACCCCACACTACTCTTTAACCCCACCCCAATTCTCCTCTCTACTCCACCCCAATCCTTGGAGCCCAAATCTCTCAGCATTACCCCCTACTGCTGCTTATCACCAACTCGGGTGTCTACTCTTCCCTCTCAATCTACTTGGCATCCTCACAGCCTTTGAAAGTCCAGCACTCCATTTCTTAATTTGTACTTTCCTTTCCCCACTGAGATGTTCACATTCCACGCTCATTTCTCCATGTGCTCTATTCTTTTCCTGGGCCATCTAAACAGCTTAATAGCTTCAAATATCACACATCCTCAGGTGTCCCAAACCTTGATATCCAGCTCAGCTCTTTCTCTTAGAAATCCATATGTCACTCCTGAATCTATCCACATCAACATCCCACAAGGACTTGGTGATGGTTTTATAGCGTGTTCACACATTTACTGATATTCCTTCCTCCAAAAGGTGTTATTTTCTTTTTGAGACGAAGTTTCACTCTTGTTGCCCAGGCTGAAGTGCAGTGGCGTGATCTTGACTCACTGCAACCTCCGCCTCTCGGGTTTAAGCGATTTTCTTGCTTCAGCCTCCCAAGTAGCTGGGATTACAGGTGCCCGCCACCATTATTATTATTATTATTATTTTAGTAGAGACAGGGTTTCACCATGTTGGCCAGGCTGTTTGAGAACTCCTGACCTCAGATTATCTGCCCTCCTCAGCTTCCCAAGGTGCTGTGATTACAGGTGTGAGCCACCACGCCTGACCCAAAAGGTGTTTTAATTCCCCTCTCCTTGAATATGGGCTGGCCTTTGTGACACATTTCTAACTACAGAATGATACAGAGACACCCTGTGACTTCCAAAGCTAGGCCACAAAAAGCTGCAAGAGGGCTTGTGCTGCCTCTCTTGGAACTCCTGCCTTGAGAGCCCTGGGCTTACATGTAAGAAGCCTGGGAACCCTGAGGCTGCACGCTGGAGACCAGACAGACAGAGGCAGGTGCCAGGAAACCTCAGTTGCTGGGTTTTCTTAGTGTCAGTAGCCCCGTATGTGAGCGGGTGCACCTTCAGATACCCTCAGCCTCAGTCTTCAAGTCCCCCCAGCAGAGGCTGAGTGGAGCAGAGAGTAGCTGTCCCCACCAAGCCATACCCAAACTGCAGTACTGTGACCCTAATAAATGCTGTTGTTTTAAACCACTAAGTTCTGGGAGTAGCTTGTTATGCAGCGTCGGATAACTGGAATAGACCTTAAATACGATGTACTCCCCAAACAAATGCATCATCTCCATCTCTTCATTCGCTCCTCTTTCCATATTTTCTATCTCAGTAACTTCTCCATTCAATCTGAAAGCTTTTCTCTAGTCTTCTTTTTCCTCAGAAGACTTGAGTTCCCCTTCACTGCTCAACATCTGACTATTCCAACCCAAGGGTCTTGGAGAAATCTAGTACCCACACCCTGTGACACCCCCTACCTGGTTTGAGGATTCATAAATGCCTTTTTGCCGTCTTATCCCTCTGCATTCTTGCACATGCTGAATCTTCTTTGTAAATTTCTTTCTTTACCATTCTCTTTATTCTCTCACCACCTCAAATCACTGGAATAAGGAGACCCAAGGAGAGGGAGAGAGATGGAGGAACGGCCTGTCAGTAGAGCAGTCAGAACACCCACAACATTTATTGATTAAATTTGCTGTTTTATGTGAGCATGGTTCATGGTGCATCAAAACAATTACAGTAGTAACATCAGGCCGGGAACAGTTGTTCACGCCTGTAATCCCAGCTACTTGGGGAGCTGAGGCAGGAGGATTGCTTGAGCCTGGGAAGTGGAGGTTGCAGTGAACCGAGGCTGCACCACTGCACTCCAGCCTGGGCAACAGGGTGAGACCCTCTCTAAAAAAAAAAAAAGAACCAACCAAAACCCCCCCCAAAAAAAATTACAATAGTAGCATCAAAGGTATTTCATCATAGATCATTGTATACATAATTTATGTATGATTTATGTCTTTTATTATATTTTGTGATGCAGGAATAATAGAAAAAAAATCCTGCAGTGGATTTTCTACTTTGTTTATTTGTTAATTTCATTGCTGCTTCAAAGCTGATTTAGGGTTTTTTTTTATGGCGTGTATGTCATAATTCAAAACATAGAGGAAACAATTTGAATTATTAATTGAGAATTTAACAAATCATGCTTTATTAGTTTAGCAATTTGAGTTTCTCTGTGTGAATTTTGGGCCAAAGAGGAACATACAGAAGCCGTAGCAGCTTTCCCTTTTCTTGGTTCAAAGATGTCGTCATTTAAAAACTTATTAGATGACGAAGAGGGCATTTTATTTTCTCTCTCAATTAAAGGGAGAAGGAAGCACACAGTAAGTCAATTGCAATTCAAATCCGGTGCCATTCCAGGACGTAGACCTCTGTCAAATTGTCATGTCCACCTTGGACGTTGCGCACATTGGCCACCAGCAAGGGTTCGACTCCTGGGAGCCGCACGTCTGTCCAGAGCTCAGGGAGGCTGCGGGCTGGATCTGCCTCTTCCACAGGAGTCCCGGGAGCCCTCTGTCCCCTGGCTTCTCTGTCTCTCTTGGTTCACCTGACCAAGTTGCCTGCCCATGCAGTCACCCTTTAGCTTTTGACGATAATATGTACTTTTTTAGAATTTTTAAGGTGTGTTCATTTTCCCACCAGCATTCCTACCTTGTAGCCTTATTTTGTGTACTGAACAAAAGGAAGATGTGAGTGTGTCCTTCACAGTGGGGCAGTTTCTGCTCATCCTTTTTGTAGAGGCAGAGGAAGAGATGGGGATGGTTTGGGCCTTTCTGGTATTGAAGTTTGAGATTCTTAGTTGTTTTCAACCAGTACTATGTGGAAAGGAAGATATTTTATTTGGCAGTGATATTAACATTGAAGGAGTGTTTCCTAGGGCCTGGCTCCTGCCAAGCACCTGTGGGCAGCAAATGCTCTATTTGCCCCTCACATGAGCCCTGGGCAGATATATTTTCCTTTTCCCGTTTTACTGATGAGGGATTTTAAAGTTTAGGGAGATTAAGGAACTCCCTAACATCATAGAGTTTATTGCCAATATTTTGCTGCTTCTCCACAATATAGAGAGATCTTACCTTAAATGAGTTTGTTACAGATGTAAATTTACCAAAATGGGGGTGATTTATGTAATAATACCAGGTCTCAAATGTCGGGGTTTTAGCTTTGAATTATTAACCTCTAGTAGAATGTTATGATGCCAGTGTAGCCAAAAAAGAAAAATAAAAGAGAAAAAGTCTTGCTTTTGCTGATTTTTAAAAGTGCCTGGACCCAGGAGGAGAGAAGGCAATAGCAAGATGTGGAAAGTGCTGGAAAGGAAGCATTCTGCTCATCCCTGTCCAGCCTTCTTGAGGGATCATTACTTCCTTTGAGGAAATCGTTTTTCCTACCAAGGCAATACACTCTGATTCTTCCAAGGGAAGCCAACGGGCAGCCCACTGTGCAGGCCCTATGTCTTGGAAACAACTGTGGCGCCATTAACTTCTTTCGGTTCCTGGAGCATTGCAGTCAAAAGCAGCTATACTTAATGTAGTTCGTATTTTCCTATGCTTGAATAATGCTTTATCATTTTCTGCATAAGTTATACATAACCTTAGTGGAGAAACCTGTGAAAGCATAGAAGTAAGACATTTCTTTGTAATTAAAAAAAAAATCCTAGTAACCTCAATACTCTCCTCCCACATTTGTTAGTGTAAGAGTCTTCTTTTATGTAATATACATATAAATTCAGGTTCAAATATGCTGTTGGAAACATAAACACATTCTAATGAAGGTAAAAACTAATTTTATTCACGAATGTTTTTGTGTACCCTCCCTTTCTCCCTCCCCGCCTCATGTTCCTCCTCAAGCTGATATTCAGGTTCTTAATCACAAGCATTTACTTGCCACATAGGCTGTCTTTGGCAGGCTTGTCAGTTTCGTCAATTTGAAGGAAACCTGAGACATGCTTGTGCCTGACATCTTTAAAAAAATTTTTTTTTTGAGACAAGTCTCATGCTTTCTCCCAGGCTGTAGTGAAGTGGCACAATCTCAGCTATTGCAACCTCTGCCCCCTGGATTCAAGCGTTTCTCTTGCCTTAGCCTCCCCAGGAGCTGGGATTATAGGTGCCCACCACCACACCCCGCTCACTTTTGTGTTTCTAATAGAGACGGGGTTTCACCCTGTTGGCCAGGCTGGTCTCAGACTCCTGACTCCAGGTGATCCACCCCGGCCTTGGTCTCCCCATCCTAGGATTACAGGTGTGAGCCACCACGCCCAGCCGCCTGACATCTTTCATGTGAGAGATCTTTAGAGCTGGACTCACCGATTACAGTTTTGGATATTAAATGTAGTTGGTGTTTTTTTTTTCTTGTTGGTAATGAGTGCTGAGGAGGAAGGGTGTTTTCACCGCAGTATTTCACACCTCCTTTGGTGCTGCAGGTGGAGTTGGCTTCTGCCCATGTGATTCTGTCAGTTACTGTCGAGGGCTGGCCTTGCTTCTCCATCCTCCTGCTGAGGGTATGGCTGGCCTCTCTCTCAGGTCAGCTCTCTACCTCTGGGTAGGAAAAGGTATTCAAGATTCACCTCCTGCTCCTGGGGTGGGGGGCATGAAAGCAGGTCTGCTCTTCCTTTCTTGAGCTGTTACTGGCTATTCAGAGAAGTCTCTTCTAGAAGGTGCATCTAAAGCCTGGGTGTTGCCATTCTAGTGTTGCAGTATTCTATTTTTGAAGTGATACAGAGGTGCAGGGCCCTTGTATATATTGAAAGCTGCTTACCAGGAAGTACTTAGGTCACTTCTGACAGAAATCAACGTAAGTGCAATTAACATCCATTGACTTGCTTTTAACTTAGCTTGCTTCCTAATTCATTTAGCAATGGATATACTACAAAGTGACCTTGTAATATGACTTACACCTGTCAAAAGACAAAATCATGACAAATTTAGTTATAGATCTAATTGGTGTTTACTCATAATTTGGGAAGCAGGCAGCCTCCATTCTATAAAACAAACTGAGAGCTCCCACTGGGCAATGTCAGAACCGTGCCTTTTATGAAGGAACAAGGAAACAAGGAAACAGAACAATAGAGAAACAAGCTGATTGGTTAGCAACAAGTTACTTCTGGTTACTTTTTTGTAAGGGTTAAAGCAGAAGAGACTTTCTTGTTATGCTGATTCTGGTAGACTGGAATCTCCTGTTTCCAGAAAAAAAAAAGGTCTTTTTTGAGGATCTGCTGCTTCTTTAAAGTTTCAGAGTTTCAGTATGATTATGTGGCAGTTAGCATGAGTGACTCTCGTTTGGTCTGGCTGTTGGGGCCTAGTGCAGGAGCTTAGTCCAAAAACAGTGGCCTCCCATAATTTTTGTTTAATATGCTTTAAAAATCACTTTGGCTGTTCAAGTTTTAAGCGTATTCTTTTTAGAGGTAAAGTATACTTTTGTTATTTCTCTTTCTCATTGTTACAGTCTATTCTCACACTGCTAATAAAGACCTACCTGAGACTGGATAATTTATAAAGGCAAGATGTTTAATTGACTTACAAATCCACATGGCTGGGGAAGCCTCACAATCATGGCAGAAAGTAAATGAGGAGCTAAGTCATGTCTTACATGGTGACAGGCAGGAGAGAGCATATGCAGGGGAACTCCCCTTTATAAAACTATCAGATCTCATGAGACTTATTCACTATCAGGAGAACAGCACAAGAAAGACCTGCTCACATGATTCAATTACCTTGCACCAGATCCCTCCCATGATGCATGGGAATTATGGGAGCTATAATTCGAGATGAGATTTGGGTGGGGACATAGCCAAACCATACCATTCTTTTCCTGGTCCCTCGCATATCTCATGTCCTCACATTGCAAAGCCAATCATGCCTTCCAGCAATCACCCAAAGTCTTATTTCAGCATTAACCCAAAAGTCCGCAGTCTGAAGTCTCATCTGAGACAAGGCAAGTCCCTTCCACCTATGAGCCTGTAAAATCAAAAGCAAGTTAGTTACTTCCTAGATACAATGGGGGTACAGGCATTGGGTAAATACAGCCATTCCAAATGGGAGAAATTGACCAAAACAAAGGGACTACGGTCCCATGCAAGTCCAAAATGCAGCAGGGCAGTCAGATCTTAAAGCTTCAAAATGATCTCCTTTGACTCCATGTCTCACATCCAGGTCACACTGATGCAAGAGGTGGGTTCCCGTGGTCTTGGGCAGCTCCACCCCTGTGGCTTTGCAGGTTCAGCCTCCCTCCCAGCTGCTTTCACAGGCTGGTGTTGAGTGTCTGGCTTTTCCAGGTGCACAGTGCAAGCTGTTGGTGGATCTACCATTTTGGGGTCTGGAGGATGATGACCCTCTTGTCACAGCTCCACTAGGCAGTGTCCCAGTGGGGACTCTGTTGGGGATTCCAGCCCCACATTTCCCTTCTGCCCTGCCCTAGCAGAGGTTCTCCATGAGGGCCCTGCCCTGCAGTTAACTTCTGCCTGGACATCCAGGTGTTTCCATACATCCTCTGAAATCTAGGTGCAGGTTCCCAAACTGCAGTTCTTGACTTCTGTCCACCCATAGGCTTGATACCATGTGGAAGCTGTCAAAGCTTGAGGTTTGTACCCTCTGAAGCCATGACCTGAGCTGTACCTTGGCTCTTTTTAGCCATAACTGGAGCAGCTGGGACACAGGACACCAGGTCCCGAGGCTGCACATAGCAGGGGGCTGGACCTGGCCCAGGAAACCATTTTTCCCTCCTAGGCCTCCAGGCCTATGATGGGAGGGACTGCTGTGAGGGTTTCTGACATTCCCAGGAGACATTTTCCTCATTGTCTTTACGTTTGTCTAACATTTGTCTCCTCGTTATTTGTACAAATTTCTTCAGCCAGCTTGACTTTCTCCCCAGAAAATGGATTTTTCTTTTCTACTGCAAGTTTTCCAAACTTTTATGCTCTACTTCCTCTTGAATGCTTTGCCACTTAGAAATTTCTTCTGTGAGATACCCCAAATCATTTCTCTCAAGTTCAAAGTTCTACCATTATCTCCAGCACAGGGGCAAAAAGCCATCAATCTCTTTGCTAAAGCACAGCAAGAGTCATCTTTGCTTCAGTTCCCAACAAGTTTCTCACCTCCATCTGAAACCACGTCAGCCTGGACTTTATTGTCCATATCACTATCAGCATTTTTATTAAAGGCATTCAACAAACTTTCCCACATTTTCCTATCTTCTTCTGAGCCCTCCAAACTGTTCCAGTCTCTTTTCCCAGTTCCAAAGTTGCTTCCACATTTTTGGGTATCTTTATAGCAGCACCCCACCATACCAGTGCCAGTTTACTCTATTAGTCCACTCTCACACTGCTAATAAAGACAGAACTGAGACTGAGTGATTTATAAAGGAAAGAGGCTTAACTGACTCATAGTTCCACATGGCTGGGGAGTCCTCACAATCATGGTCAAGGCAAATGAGGAACAAAGTCATGTCTTTCATGGTGACAGGCAAGGAGAGCATGTGCAGGGGAACTGCCCTTATAAAATCTTTATAAAACCATCAGATCTCATGAGACTTACTGCCACAAGAACAGCATTGGAAAGACTCACCCCCATGATTTAATTACCTCCCACCGGGTCCCTCCCACAACATATGGGAATTATGGGAGCTACACAGTTCAATATGAGATTTGGGTGGGGACACAGCCAAACTGTATCACCCATGTACTGGCAAATCTTTCTTTGTTTAATAATTGGATATTTCTTTTATATGAGGTTATGGCAACACTTTTTGCTTCATTTTCTCTGGGTAAAGAACTTAAGCTTCTTAATGGATGTAGCTAAAATTTGACCTTTTTAAAGGAGGGAAAAAAATAGACTGAATAGTGGGCGGTGAGCAGAACTGTGTTTGCTTTCAGATTAAAAAAAGAAATTATTTTTCTCTATACAGTGGAGAAACATGGCCCAGAAAGTTGAATGGCATACAGCTGTTTCTTTGTAGTTCTTCAGTAACTTCATGGGCTTTTACTTGTATCAAAATATAAGTGGGTTATGATGACCTCCCAGAATCCAAGAGAATAAAGCTTGAAATTGGAGTAACTGATGTTTTCCAAACCCCACAGTGAAAATGTGCTTTTATTTAGCATTTTCTTGTCAGTGAAATCTGAAGAGGGGTTGTTACAGAGAGCAAAACTTGATCTTTTATCAGAAAGTTAAAGAATATCTAGACTGTTTTAGATATTGGCTTTTAACACTTTTGTATGATATATGTCAAGGGTGATGCCACACACTGTTGACATCAAATCCACTAAAGTCTCACTTAAAACAATTGAGGGCTGGATGCAGTGGCTCTTGCATGTAATCCCAGCGCTTTGGGAGGCCAAGGCAGGAGGATTGCTTGATCCCAAGAGTTTAAGACCAGCCTGGGCCACATAGGGAGATTCTGTCTCTACATACACACATACAAAATTAACCAGGCATGGAGGTGCACGTGTAATCCCAGCAACTTAGGAGGCTGAGGTTGAGGCTTCAGTGAGCTGTGATGGTGCCATTGTATTCCAGCCTGGGTGACAGAATGAGACCGTCTCAAAAAAAAAAAAATTAGAAGTGGAAAATTTGTAAGTTTTAATAAAATACTACTTACTTTTTAGCTCTGGTTTGGAATATGACTTACAGCAATAGTAGGGAGATTAATAAGGTTACCTCTTATGGCAGTCTCTCAACTGAAAATTGAGTATAGTTATCTTATTTTTAGATTTATAGATTTCTATAAACCTTATTTTAAAGTGAGTTCCTGACTACTCTTGCGGTGTTTATTATCTTCACAAGCATTGTCAGTAATGGTTGATTTCACTTCTGATTATGAAGTTAATGAGAAATAAAGTACAGGATTGTGTGTGTGTGTGTGTGTGTGTGTGCGCGCGCGCGTGTGCGCGCATTTTCCAGGCCCCGCTGTCTTGAAGAAGCTTAATTAGGGCTAGGTTATAGTGGCTAGAGGGCCTCAGTAAGGTTTATTCCATAGGTCTCAGAGCTCCCTTTCTGGTTGCCTTTGTCTGCTGCCCTGCTCAACAACCCCTGCAAATGTAAGGATGATGGGGGGCTGGGAGCTGGGGTGGCTGCTGCTGCCACATGTAGTGCTAAAGAATCAACAAAAGAGGACAACAAAAGGCTACGTAAAAAGTCTGGCTTTCCCAAACAAGGTCCTCATTGTTCTTTTTCATCCTTTGGTAGCTAGCTGTCCTTCCTACTAGTGCTGACTGTCATGTATTCTCTCTCCACAGGAGTCACCAGTAAGACCAGCCAAACTCTGTTGAGAGTTTTGGAGTAAAATTCTGAGTGGATGTGTATTTTTGTGCTTTTTGTGACCAGCAGTGTTTCGGCAGCTCTTAAGGAACCTCATTCTCGCATTCCGTCAGCGAGGTCCCAGTTTCCTTTGCTGAGATGCATGGTTAACCATTTCCCCAGGCTCCTCCCTAGCACCTGCAGTGTTGTAAAAAAGGTGCTTTTAACTTTCAGGAGCAACGCATGAATACAAGAGTATAGATAAAGATAGATGAGAGTATAGATAGAGAGTTGTGCAGGGACCTCAATCGATGCAATTTGGCCAACTTTTCTTAGAGATTTTTATGCCTGCCCATGTAGACTAGTGGTTCTCAGGCTTGTTAAAACAAGACCTCACACCCTCAGAGGGCTTGTTAAAACAGACTGCTGACCCCACCTGCAGAGTTCTGGTTCAGTAGGTCTGCAGTGAGGCTTGAGAATTTGCATTTTTAGCAGGTTCACAGGTGTGATGCTGCTGGTTCACAGACAACATTTGGGAATCCTATATAGAATGGGATTTTTGTGGGTGCCTTTTAAAAAATCAAATGCTGTCATGCCGTGTTTCTGTGTTCTTCATCAGCTCCACGTCATGGAGCACTTTCTGTGGTAGTACATATTGATCACTTCTTTAATTTTAACTGCTGCATAGCGTACCAGGGTTTAAATCCGCCTTAATTCTATTAATGGATATTTGGTTATTTCCAGTATTTTTTGTTAACTTTTATAAATAAATCCTGCATTGAACATCTCTGTTTATTCCTCCTTTATGCAGGCCATGTTTGTCTAGGGTAATATGGAGGAGTGAAATTGCTGAACATGTGCATTTGTTGTTTTATTTCTGTTTTAGTAGATAATGGCACCATCACTCAATGATATTCACCACATTAATGCCCAGCCTTGGGTAGTTTGTCTTCTTCTCTGGCTAAGTTGAGGCTAACCCAGAGTTGCTAGGAAAATCATAAATGTGCTTACTAGACTTTTTGTAAATTGAACCTGAAATGGGCTTTGGGCTGCTAGCCAGTTTTTCTTTTTCTTTTTTTTTTTTAACCTGAAAAGCATTTATTCAAGAAAAACTACTGAATCTCAGTAGAAACAGTGGGATCTTTTTCTAAGTCTTTTGTAGACTACCTAAAAGCAGTGGTAGTCACTTGTTTCTTTCCCCCACCAGCACACCTGATGAATAAGAATTGCCCTTAGCGACAGTGGCTCACTTAGGTGACCATCCAGGGGCTATACGTGCAAGTATATTTTTTTACATGACTTTGGTGCTAGACTCTTCCAATCTGGATGTTCTTACCTCGTGTTAGATTCCATGTATGGATAGCCAAATACAGCGTTCTTTGTTCCCTCTACCTTCTAAACCAGTTTGTCCTGTTCCTGTTCTGGGCAGTGATATGTGTTAGGTGAGTTGGGCTGCAGGCAGGGCAAGTGGGTGTTACATCCTAGTGTTACCCTGTTTAATTTTTTGGAATTCATGGAATGGTAAAATTAAAATTGGGTGGGGGAGAGCTCATACTGAGTTGTCCATTCCTTGTTTGGCTAAGTCGTTAAAATCAACTAACAAAAAAAGCCACCATGTTTTTATAGATTATGAGATTTTTAACACTCTTCTCCCCATCCAAAAAATCAGGAAAAACATTTTAAAATAAAGGGTGTTGCTTTTTAGTTTCAGGAACATTGTGGGGTTTTTTCCCTCCTTTTGTCTCAGACAAGTGAAAATGCTGCTATCATCTAGAGTTGCCCTAGGTTGTAGAGAAACTGAGTCATTTCTTGAATAAAAGATTTGATGTCTATATTACATTTTCCTAAGTAGTCACCTATTAGTTTTCCTACTGCTGATGATGTTCCTCTCCAATAGTAATTTCTGGGGCGGGAGGTGGGCCTGGAATGTGCAGCACTCCTGAAAGAAGAAAAATTCGCATGATTCTTACAGTCACCCATTCCCATTCCCTGAACACCTGCTGTGTGCCCAGCACTGAGCTGAGTCCTGAATACAGAGAAATAGGGGAAGGTGTTCTTGCATTTCAGCTGCTGCTTCATAGTTCAGCTTCTTCAGTAGCACATAGGGAACTTTCCCATGAAAATGTGTTCAACCTTTTGTGGTGCAGCTGCCGTGCCAGCTCAAAGATCACTTGCCATCCAAATCCTCACACAGATTCATCATTTCTGGCCACATGCTGGGCTTAAACAAGATTACTGTTATATCCTTAAGCCTCCTGGGAGAATCTGCTTTTCACTTAGCTGTTCATGCAGGGCAGAGTAAAGCAAAGAAATTCTTTCTCTTGTAAGGAAACTTTGATATCTGTTACCTACTTCTGTGCTTCTGCTTTGGGATGTGAAAATACTCTGCTAAATGGCAACAACATTTGCACCAATTTTTAACACCAGCGCTTCCCAGATAAAGAGTGACCCTCCAGGAATTCTTCGGCTGAGCCTGAGTTAGTTGCTCATTTTGAACCTCATGTGGTGTGTATAAATGAATTAAAAAATAACCCACAGAGTAACTCATTGTAATTTTAATTCTTTCTACACAACCAAGATATAAGGGCTTATTAGGCTTTAAATAGATACTGTGCTTATTAGATTTTTTTTTGGGTTATTACTAACTGGACAAGATGCTACAGGGAATGAGATGACCTAAAAATTTAGACAATCTTTACGTTTGGTCAAAATGCACACCGAATGCCCTGTAAAAAATGCATGTGAGAAGCTATGTCAAGGAGACTGTTCAACACCTGCCCACCCCAAAGAACTGTGTGGTCTCCCTTTCTGGGTGTATTTCAGTGACTCTAGTAGAAAAGGTGTTTTTGAAGGAGGGATGGGGGCTGTGAGTTGTGTCTGCCTCCCATGAACTTCCCCGAGAAGACCATTATTCAGAAACCTAATAAATATTTAATGTAAGAGGAGGCATCTATCTGACATCTTTCGTAGTGGTGAAGGGCTTGCTGCAGTTGCTATGGAGAGGCGGGTGCTGGCTCAGCTGTGTGACAAAGACCAGCCCTTCAGGAACAGGAGCAGGAACGAAAGGTCACTTAACCTCAGCTAGAAGGGCCCAGTTGGTTTTGATGAGTATTGATCAGTTTCTTTATGGGATCTTCCATATTATGTGTAACGTTTTTAATTGTTCAGTGTTTTCTTAGGCACTATTTTGTCAGAATTTGGCTTCTAATTGCAAAATCCTAGCTTTGTATGTTGGTAATATTAAAATCTAATTTACATATTAATTGCAGTATTGTCATGACATTCTTCATAGTAGGAAAAAGAACAAAATATTATGATATACCTAATATTACAAAACATTACATAAATTTTTCCTGACAGAGATTACTTTCTTTTGAAGAAGATAAAAGCTCTGGTTGATTCTGATTATACCCTCAACATTTTTAGAAGCTGATTACAAAATTTGTCATATAAAATTAAAATTTTGGTTGTATAAGAGATATCTTACGGGGAAACAAATTTAAATTGTAGAATATTTCACATGGATTTCACCTTATAGATTCACCAGCAAATGAACTAATGTGACTTTTGTGATTGTTTAAAATGTTAATCTTTATATTTCATGAACATTATAAGAAGCTAAATGGCATTTTTCTGAAAAGTATTTTGCATCTTTGTCTGCTTTGATGTTTAATATGGTGGAAAGTACTAGAATCTTAATAAATGTTTAGCTTCCTGTTGAAATGAAACTGCCCAATCATTAGTAACTTTCTTTCTTTTTTTTTTTTTTTTGAGATGAAGTCTCACTCTGTTATCCAGGCTAGAGTGCTGTGGCAGGATCTTGGCTCACTGCAACCTCCACCTCCCAGGTTCAAGAAGTTCTCCTGACTCAGCCTCCTGACTAGTTGGGATTACAGTGACACACCACCATGCCCAGCTAATATTTTTTGTATTTTTAGTAGAGACAGAGTTTCACCATGTTGGCTAGGCTGGTCTCGAACTCCTGACCTCAGGTGATTCACCCACCTCGGCCTCCCAAAGTGCTGGGATTACAGGTGTGAGCCACCATGCCCAGCCTGTTTCTACTTTCTTAGTTCCCTGAGTTAGGGTTATGTGATATTCAGTTGTAGAAATGATAATTTTTGGTTGATTGCTTTTAAAATGATGGACATTTTGTTAAACTATGAAGCTTAAAAAAAGAAAGAAATGAGTCCATGGCTCCTGCACATAAGGAAGGTGTAGATAGGTGGTGGATGCTAGCATATAAGTTAGCTACAGTAAGTTATTAATATAGAGGGTGATGCTACGTATAATTAGCTCACTGTGGGTGGCTTCCTGCCAAGTTTTAATGAGTTTTGGTTAAAGAGAAATGTATGTCCCAAAGGAGCCAAACTTTTAATTGGGGTTATGCATAAGTCTATCAGTGAAGTGAGGTAAAGTGTTTTCAACTCCGGAGCCTTATTTGGGATTGTTAGCAGTAAAGGCAAATGGAGATGACTTGACTTTGGGTCCTCATGTTAGGGTTTAGACTGTCCCATTCTGGATACAACTTTTTGAAGCCTGGCTCCAGAGAGGGGAAAAGAAGTGAGTGATTTGACAAGCATCGTTCTTGGTGTTATATACAAACCCCTAGATTGATCGCATTTCATCTTTTCAACAGCTGCCTTAATACTTTATAGTAATTTTCAGATGGGAGGTGTGAGAGTCCACAAAGTAGGTACTTTCCTCCTAGTTTGTATGGTTCATAGTGGAGTCAAGATACAGACACCGTCTATTTGATTCCTAAATTCATGCTCTGTGACTGTGACCACCAACTGCTTGAAGACATGGCAGCTGACTTGGAGGGTGTTGCTCTGCTGATTGGTGAACTACCTACCTTTACCTCACTTCCCCTGAGTGTGTGCACCCTTGTGTGCACATAAGGATATACATGAATGTGTGTGCAAGGTCCTAGCTCTTGCGGGATTCTGGTCACAACAGTCAGCAGTGTCATCAAGGCACAGTTTCTGTAGGTGATTCCTCCTTCCCTATTCTCTTTTAATGGGACTGTAAGAGAAAGTGTAGGATAGGGAAAGGAAGGTTGAGTTCTGCCAGGACCAGTCTGATTGTGCTTTATTTATTTATTTTTTTGAGAAAGAGTCTTGTTCTGTCACCCAGGATGGAGTGCAGTGGCGTGATCTCCGCTCACTGCAACCTCCACCTCCAGGGTTCAAGCAATTCTTGTGCCTCAGCCTCCTGAGTTGCTGGGACTACAGGCGCATGCCACCACACTTGGCTCATTTTTATACTTTTGGTAGAGACAGGGTTTTGCCTTGTTGGCCAGGCTCGTCTCAAACTCCTGGCCTCCCAAAGTGCTGGGATTAAAGGCATGAGTCACCGCACCCAGCCTGATTGTACTTTTTCTCTTCCTCTTGTCTCTGACCCACTTCATTTTCCAGATACGGTCCTTGCCAAGAATAGGACTCTATACAGTTAATCAAGCCTTTATTACTGTGGACCAGCCCAACCTTAACTTAATGTCCAACAGTACCACTTCCCAGTTTTTCCTGTACACAGGTGTGGGGTGGATGAGACTTCCTGATATGACTAGGCTAAGTGCTCTCAGTGAGAAGATATGAACCCAATTTGTGCCTTAGGGAGCTCATGGTTAGTACTGGATGCGGGTGTATGAGCATTAATTGCAACACATAACACAATAACGTCACTGTTAGAGATGACCCATGCTGTTTACGAGAAAGACATGATTCTGGTGAGTGAGATTCCAAAGCATTTTCATAAAAGACAAGCCACTTTCCTTGGATCTCAAATTTGAGAATTTTGATAGATAGGCCTATGGAAGAACATTCCAGATAAAGATGGTATGGCTATTATCTTAGTATCTATTGCTACATATTATCCCCATAATTAGCAGCTTAGTTAAAAAAAAACAAAAACAAAAACATTATCTCCCAGTTTCTGCGGGTCAGGAATCTGGGGCTGGCCGGCAAAGTGGTGGTGGCTCTGGGTCTTCCATGAGGTCTCAGTATTGCTGTTGGCTGGGCATCTCAGGGCTGGGGATCTGCTTCCATGCTCAACTTGGGTGGTCGTTGGCAGCAGGTGCCAATTCCTCACCCCAGAGACCTCTCCATGAGACTGCTCATGACATGGTTTCCCTCGAAGCAAATGATGCACGAGAAAGAGAACCCAAGAGCTGTATTATTCGACTGGTCACAGAGACCAACCCTGGGGATGTGGAAGGGGCCTACCCAGAGGTGTGAATGCCAGGGATATTGGGGGCCATAGAGAGGACCCACTGTGTAATGAGTGAGAAAAGATACGGGGCATCTATAGCCCATACTTTAGGAGGCATTTAGGAGGTTAGGACCGATGTCTGGGAGGTGACGCTGATGCGTTGTGAGTTCTGTGGAGTATGAATGTGATGTGGGATTAGCTTCCAAACAGCTTAGTCTACCAGTAGAGTTACATTTTGTATGCAGCTGTGGAAAGTGACACACGCACACAGGCACAGATGATCCACATGTTGCTAACACTGGGTGATGTGGTTCATCCATGCCTCATAATGCCTTAGATTGCCATGATTGATCCTCTTTCTAGACACACACACACACACACACACACACACACACACACACACACACACACACACACACACGAGTTGTATTGCCCCTGAAAATGCTCCTCCCGGTCTGTTCTTCCTGCCGGTATGACACAACTTCCTGAGATTGTTGAGTTTAGGGTTAAATCAAATCTGAGGTGACCCACTAGGTAGTATGGTAGTGTTGACCTCCTCATCATTTTCCTGTTGCCGAGTGGTGCAGGAGTGGAAGCTGGTGGAATAGTTTCCTAGAGTGCAGTGCAGCTAACCCTTTTATTTGCATCGTATTGTTTAGAATTTGTTATCACATGCAACCAATTCATATAAAAATAGATTACATGTGGGAGTTGTATTTGTGTGTGTGTGTGGTGTGCATCCAAGTCAGTGTTAATTTTAAGTGAGTGTCCTGCACTCTGGGTGTTTTTTTGTAGCTACAAGGAAGCCTTAACCATTGTTACTTACAATGGATTACTTTTCAAAAGTTGTTTAATCTCTTTCAGGCCATTAATGGCTTGGAGACTAATAAGCCAGACCATTAAATGCCACTTTATGTCTGAAAAATGAGTTAATGTTCGTGGAAAAGGTGAGCTGTTTTCTCTGGTTAACAAGGTGGAGCTGTGTTCCCAGTGGTTCAGGTTCTAATAAGGTGATGAAAAAACAAAAAACAAACAGAATAAGACTTGATGAATCAGAAATGATGTTATTCTGGAGACAATTGTGGAATAATTAGAATTTTACCTCATTTTATTTTTTTTATTTTTTATTTATTTATTTATTTTTTTTAAAGAATGAAAGAGAGAAAGGAAGAGGAAGAGATTTTAGAAAAAAGAGAGAAAAGGAGAAAGAAACAGCAAAAGAAAGAAAAAATGAAAGAGAAAGAAAGAGGAAGAGATTTTAGAAAAAGAGAAAAGGAGAAAGAAAGAAACTGCAAGAGAAAGAAAAAAATGAAAGAGAAAGAAAGAGGAAGAGATTTTAGAAAAAGAGAGAAAAGGAGAAAGAAAGAAACAGCAAAAGAAAGAAAAAAAGAATGAAAGAAAGAAAGAGGAAGAGAAAGAGGGAGAGAGAATGGGATTC
>CAUYQU010062570.1:0-58408 GCA_963574635.1 Cheracebus regulus | reverse complement strand
ACAGCGGGGTCCGCGCGTTCCCCAGCCCCTGGCACAGCGGGGTCCGCGCGTTCCCCAGCCCCTGGCACAGCGGGGTCCGCGCGTTCCCCAGCCCCTGGCACAGCGGGGTCCGCGCGTTCCCCAGCCCCTGGCACAGTGGGGTCCGCGCGTTCCCCAGCCCCTGGCACAGTGGGGTCTCCGTGCTCCCCAGCACCTGGCACAGTGGGGTCTGCGTGCTCCCCAGCACCTGGCATAGTGGGGTCTGCGTGCTCCCCAGCACCTGGCATAGTGGGGTCTCCGTGTTCCCAGCACCTGGCATAGTGGGGTCTCGATGTTAGTGGAAAGACGAGTGAAAGAAGGAGACACAGCCCCACTCACATATCTGGAGGACAACCACACTGGCAGAGCCACACCCAGTGAAGTCAGCTTCTGAAGCTCCCCAGAAACAACAGATGCCCTCTTGCCCCCACTCTGTCTAGTAAGGCCTTTCCGAAGGCACAAGGGTAAGGGCTGGGCAGAGGAGAGGGAGCACCAAGCTCAGTACCGGGAGGGAAGCTGGAGAAAGGAGGGGAAGCCCTGAAGCACAGACCCAGGAGGACAGGCCCTGGGCCACAGCCCTGGGAGGACAGGCAGGTGAGCGGGAAGGAACGAGTGTACTGTCTCTGCGCTGCTGTGCGAGTCACATGCCTGTCGCCGTGGCTGACCACCACAGCTCTACACTCCGGAGCAGGGTCTCCGGCATTTCCACAAGCTCACCGGCCAGGTGCCCACTCGCACTGCAGCATCCTCGGGACCGCTGCGGCCAGTGCTCGCTGCCTCAAAGAGCACACGGCCGCCCAGCCTGGTGCAGCCACCAGAGCCCCAGCTTGACCACGTCTGCTTTGGAAAGACACTTCCAGAGCTCCTGACAGCACTTAGCAGCTCACACAGAAAACACCTGCGACCCGCAGCAACTCCATCCAGGCCAGGACCAGGCCTCAAGCCGTTCCTACCACTCAGGTTCTCAAATCTGCAGGAGACAAATAACTGAGAAGACTCTCTGCTCAGCAGGCCCAGCCACACACTCGGCTCCCAGCTGGCGGTGGCCACCTAGAGGCACGGGGTTCCTGAGGAGTGAGGGGGTGCTCACCATTGGCTTGATACCATTGAGTCTGCACATTGCCCCACCGCAGACATTAGAAAAAAAGCAAAACAGAAAAGCAGACTGGTTATAGAGCATCAAGCCAAGGGGATGACAAAGGCCACGGGCCAATCAGAGGACCCATCCAGTGGGAGTCCACACAGGAGGAGGCGCCCCGCCAACCAGTATTTTCTACACCACTACAGAAAGCATTTGTGCTGGCTTAAAAATAAAATCAACAATCTGATTTGTAAAGAAAAGGAAAACTTTTTAAGTATAAAAACATATTTTGGGCCAGGACAGTGGCTCACACCTGTAATCTCAGCATCTGGGAAGCCGAGGAGGGTGGATTGCTTGAGCCCAGGAGTTTGAGAACAGCTTGGACCACATGGCAAGACCCCATCCCTACTAAAAGACAAAAATCGGCCAGGCATGGTGAGGCACAGCTGCAGTCCCAGCTACTCATGAGGCTGCAGCAGGAGCACTGCTTGAGCCCAGGAGACAGAGGCTGCACTGAGCCAAGATCATGCCATTTGCACTCCAGCCTAGGTGACAGAGGGAGGCTGTCTCAAAACAAACAAAAAACATGTTTTGTACCACATATCAGTCAAAATAAGTGGCCGAAGGCTATGGTTTGCTTTAATGCCGCTTCTAAGAAGGCTCTGGACCTCCCCTCAAGAAACAGCTTTCCTGCCCATCAGTGCAGCTCTCTTCCTCATGTGGGGCCAGAAAGACCACGCAGCAGACGCCAGGCATGGTGGCATGCACCTGCAGTCCCAGCTACTCAGGAGGGCACCTGGAGTCCAGGAGCTTGAGACCAGCCTGGGCAATGATGTCAGACCCCATCTCTTACAAACAAAAAGACTATGCTACCGTGAGGACTGAAAACCGGAAGAAAAGTAGAGCCAGTGTGGGGGCCACACCCTGCACCGGGCGGGGAAAGGGCTGGAGGGAACCAGGCAGCGGGACCCACATGCCAGAGCGCTCCCCTCCCGATTCCAGGGCACCCGCAAACTTAAATTTAACAACGGCTTTGCTGGCAAAAACAAAGCCCCTGATTTGTTGTTCCTCCCAGGAGACGCTGGGCTGATAGAGGGCGAAGCCTGAGATCTGTGCTGACCAGGAGATGCTCTTTTATCTGTGCCAAAAACAGTGATGGAATAGATGACTCATGAGAGGGATCAATGAACAGACTGGCACCAGGCTCTAAATTCACACTTGATCCCTCAGCCTTATAATAAACTCGTGAGGCCGTTCTACTACGTCCATCTTACAGATGAGAAAATCAAGGTTAAAAGAAATTAAGTCATGCTCCCCATATCTAGGCAGAAAAGCTGGGGTTCAGATCCGTCTCGCTGCCTTTAAAGTCAGTTCTCTCTTCACTGTCCCAGCAGAAAACCTCTCCCTAGATTGGGCGTGGATGCTGTGGGGTGGGGAACAGAGGGGAGGGGGTGGAAGCAGCCCACTGCCTGGTGAGCTGGGACTGCACCAGCCACAGCGGAAGCAGCCTGAATTCTCCCGCAGCCCCCACCGTGCCTCCCACAAATGAAGGCCTCCCGAGAGCAGGTGAGCTGAGGATGAGAACCAGCCACTCCAGGCCAGGCACATAGAGGGCACAGGATGGAGAAGACTGAGTGAGGCGTGTCCCCTGCCCTCACCACAAGTCTAGGTGAAAACCACACCATGGCGTGTCACTCATTGGAGGGACTCAGAATGAACGGCTGATACTCGCTGGGCTTCCCCATGCCATTCCCAGGACCCTTCACCAATGTTTCCAACGGGGCCACACACGGGGCGGCACGTCTGACATTTCCTGTTCCCCTCTCGGAATTCTAGTCAGTAACCGTGGTCCACAGAGAGTGTGGATCCCGCCTCTCAGGAGCATCCCATCCCTTCCACTTCTGCAGAAGAGGACCTCCCCAACACACACAGACTGCCTATGTTCCCAGCACTCTGGGATTCCAGCTCACCAGCTAAGAACCCGGCCGTGCTAAGGAACCCTCCTTATGCCACTGGAGACACGCACTGGTTCTTGTGGCATCAACCCTGAGAAACATGTTGGTCAAAGAAAACAATAAAGGCATCTGGAAACTTCTATCTTATATTTTCTCGTTTATAACGATGCCAGCAACACAAGTGTGGGGCAAAGCAGAGGTGGGAGTGCCCCATACCCCCAAGATACTGTGTTAGAGAAGGGAAGAAGGCCTTGTGCCCTCAAGGCACATGTCGCCCCAAAGTGCCTTCCCATGACATGCACAAGGAACAGCAGAGGAATCCGGAGCTGCTTCCAGGAAGCCGACTCCACGGCATGGAACCTTCCAAGTAAGCATGACTCGGCAGTGCTCACGCTCCCGCCAACGGGCTGGGAAGGGGCACAGAAGGCAGGCGGGGACCTGGGCACTGTGTGCCTACACCTGACCTGGAACACTGAGGCCTCCAAGCAACTTGAAAAGGGGGAGGAAAACGAGGCCCCGGGGAGTAGGTGCGCTGTGTCCTCTGCCGGGAAGTGCGGGGGCCTCTCTCCTGCGGGAGGAAGATGCCAGGCACAACGTAGACGTGATGCAACGTCCTGGAACTGTCCGCTGTTAACAGTTGACGGTACAATTCATCCAATTCTTGTCCCCATGCACATATGTGTACACCACTCCACAAACAAAATATGCGACGTTCCAGGATTCAATCCTGTGCTGTCATCCACGCGCCGTCATCCACACGCGCAGGTGCAGCACTGAGATCGAGGGCGCAGAGGGAGCCTGAGAGTCAGCGGAGAGCGCGTGCTGCAAGAGGCCATCAAGGCCTGGCCTGTGGAGGACCATGCGGGCAGGGGGCTGGCAAGTCAGGCTGGCCGGGAAGGCCACTCTCAGGAACTAAGGCTTGAGCTAAAAAAACCCTGAATGATGCTGGGTCCCTGAGACCCAGAGGAAGGGGCTCCAGGCAGCGGGAGTGGTCAGGGTACAGGCCTGAGGGACAGGAGCTGTGGGCCTCCCCGAACAGCAAGAAGCCTGGTGTGGCTGCAGCCACCCATGAGCAGGATCAGTGCTGCCCAGGCTGTAGCGAGCATCAGGCTGGCCACCATGAGGGGCCTGGGACACCACTGCCGGCAGAGGCTGGAAGGGGACTGACCATACCTGGGCATTTCCACCATATGAACACAAAAGCTCTGGGCACAGATAAGAGAGCAATGTAGTCATCGGAAGTGGTGAGTTGTCAACACTGATTGCATTTGGTTTCAACGTGATTTATTTAGTTGTGAGTTTAGCTAATTTCATTTTCATGATGGCTGCATTTGGCACCTGCTCCATGAGCTGAAGCAGCAGTGCTGGCCACCACAGCCAGTCGTGGACTTGGAGAGGACCAGGCAGTCCTGACAGCATTTGGAGAAGCACCATCACAAAGGGATGATGAGCTGGCTGTCGGAAGTTAGGGACAGAAAAGCAAAATACATCTGCTACCTTCAGCTTGAATGCCTGGGCTAAATGGTGGGGCCGTGTGGTGCTGGGGAGACACGGGAGCAGTTCCAGCCACATTGGGGTGGTGCTGCCTTGGATCTGTGGGGGTGAGTCCCAGAAAGCACCAAGGGCACCGTAGCAGGGGACCCCAGCCAGTCAGCTCCCACTTCTGCACCCCAAGGCCTCTGAGAGCTGTGAAGTCCATGCCGCAGCCTCCATGCCCCATGGCTTTCCACATCTCTCCATGTGACACTCACCTGCTGGCCATCACAGGCCATGGACACATTGCCAGGAACCGAAGCAGCCCCTGAAGCAGGGCTCTCAGGCAGGAGAGTGCGGGTCCCGAGCCCAGCTGCAGGGAGCTGACCACAAGGCAGCAGGGGACACCGATGGCAGGACTCGTTGTGCCTCTGACCAATGTGGTACGGGCCAGTGGGTGAGGGACAGAGGGAGCAGTCCAGGGAGAGTGAGCCAATGCCTGGGGGCAGTGTCAAGCCACTATGCTGACCCAGTGACAGCCAACAGCAGGCTCCATCACGGGGACCCTCCATGGTGCGCGCCTCCAGGAGCATGGCAGGGTCACCTCCCTGGGGAATGGGGGCAGGCACACCACCACTGGGCCCTGGCCATGGTGGTCAAGGGTGACCCTGGGAGCAGCTTCCACACAGGCCTCGGGTGACACACATGGAAGCCCATCAGGTGCCCTGGGCGTCCCGTGCCACGAGAAGCAGAGGCGGGGGGAAGGCAAGGCGCCCCTGCATGGAGGCGGCCCGGCACACACAGAACAGGCTGCCACAGCCGGAACTGGGGGGAGGTGGGGCCTCGAGGATCTGCAGAGGCAAAGGCACTGCGTGGTGAGCCCATGCCCAGAGCCAGAGCCCTTCCACCCTCCCGTGTCCTGGTTCAAAAATAAACAGACAGGCAGCAACCCCTCAGGATGCCCAGGAGAGTCTGGGCTGCAGTGCGGGGAGACCCAGATCAGGAAAGTTTTGTTTTTTGTTTTATTGTGTTTCTTAATTTAAGTAATTAGAGTATATTTAGAGGCTAAGAAAGGAAACCAGGGACAAGTGACAAAACTTAGAAGGAAAATGAGAGGGTACTCATGATGAAAGGACAGATGTGATCGAAAGCACGAAGGACACCCAGAGATGATGCAGCCAATGCATCTACCAGTCTCAAGCCATCGAGTAAAACACATCCCACCTCCGCACCTCCACAATCTACCTTCATGCAACCTGGAAGGCAGGGTTCAAAGTTCAAGGACTACAGGTGGTACAGAGAAAGTGTTCCACAGGGAGAAAGCAGGCAGCTGGATGAGCACAGAGCCACGCTGGAGGGATGGAGCCACGCTGGAGGGACGGAGCCACGCTGGAAGAACAGAGCCATGCTGGAGGGGGACGGAGCCACGCTGGAGGGGGACGGAGCCACGCTGGAGGAATAGAGCCACGCTGGGGGCAGGAAGGGGTAGAGGCCCACTGGAGGGAGACAGAGCTATGCTAGAGGGGGACGGAGCCACACCGAAGGAGAAACACAGCCATGCTGGGGATGGGAGAGGCAGATCCCCGCCGGAAGTGGAGAACACACAACTGGGTTCCAGGTTTGCGGCTGTGTGGCACGGCCAGATGCTGAGCATCGCGCTCTTCTCTAGCATCACATTTCCTGGGTAAGGAAGGAGGAGCCTGACAGCAAGGGGCCACACCGAGGCTGGGGCTGCGCTAGGTGCGCGTGCGGGTGGAGGGACAGTGCCTTTGCTAGGCGCACGTGGACATGGAGGCGCAGCACCGGCTGCCAGCAAGTATCTCCACTGTGGGACCTGTCATCCCAGCTGGCAGGGAGAAAATGAAGCTGGGTAAAAGCGGCTGAGAGGAAGCGGGACAAAGGTTGGGCTTTTGAAGTACTGGAAACTTCCTCTTCCGGAGAGGTGGCCGACAAGTCATCTCACAGGCTCCTGGGCTGTGGAAACCCCAGGTTCTGCATAAAATATACCTTCTGTCACACTGCTGGGCTCACTGGCAGCGAGTAAGCCCTCCAACGAGGCAGAAATAAATAATTAAGAGAAACAAAAGCAACTCAAGTCGAGCGGACAACAGCGTTGAGGGCAGTGGGCGGAGGACTGGGCGGGGTTCAGGGCCAAGGCGAGCCCAGAGCTGCAGGGCTGGGGATGCCAGGGCTGGAGTCCAGGGCAGCTCCCAGCAAATGCACGTGGCATTCCCACTGGAAGCAAGGCCTCCTCATTCCAATCCCTCTATGTCCAAGCAGTAAGACCAGCTGGACATGCGCTCCCAAGCAAACACAAGCCAACACAGAGAGAAGTGAGGAAAGGCAGCAAACACATCAAAAGGCAGTCGAGTTCCTCAGTTACTCACATTGTGAGAAATCGTACAATTACAGTTTCTGAAACTTTTAAAGAAAAGAATCTATTAATGTTTTATCCACTATCATTTTTCCATATGTATGCTGTGATGAAATAAAAAATGTATTAAAATACTTGAAAATTTTTAAGTAATGAAAAAGAGGAAGCAACAGAATTGTGAAAATAATTTTAGGAAAAGAACAAAGTAGACTTTCAACAATAAAAAGTATAATTTATGCATTAAAAAAAAAAAGAAAACCCTCAAGGAATGACTTAAGCAATAAATGCCATGCAAAACTAAAAAGGAAATGAGGTGAGTGAGAGGAGAGTGACGAGGAAACCAGCTGAGCAGAGGGAGTCAACACACGAAACTACAAGGGAGCCAAAATCCTGTGAAAGCAAAAAGACAAAGAGAGTTGAAAGCCCAGAAGAGCTACCTGAGGAGTGTGACAGCTGACTCTGCAGGACCCCAAGGGAAGGAGAAGAGAACAGAGCAGTATTTAAAGGGGCACTGGCCACAGAGTTCGACAACTGATAAAATACACAAACTCACAGACACAGAAGAAAACATAGGCCAGGAGAACAAAGAGTGCTCACACTCAAACGCACCCTGACAAAACCCGGAGCACCAATGACAAAAGGAGACATGAGGGGCGGCCAGTGAGACCCAGACGGACAAGGAGGCGCGGCTGCTAGGCCAAGGCAGGCGGGCCGAGGATGAGAAGAACAGACTGCGTGTGATGGAAGGAGAAAAAGAAAACTCACCTCCAAGTTTTGCATAACAACCACTCAGACATGTTGGTGAAAAAGACATCTCAGATGAGATACACACGCACGGACTGCACCACCAAGAGAGCTGCTACAGCTACTCCTGAGGGGTGTGTGCTCATCGGGAAGAGAGAAATGCCCCAGCAGGAGGGAGTCTGATGCAAGCAGGAGAGATAAGTGGGCAGGGAGCTGGACACTGGCAGGGCAGGGAGTGTCCTGGGGGCCTCTCGGACAGTATGAGGCTTCTGGTCACGTCTATACCAGGATGGGACATGTGTCACACTTCATGAGCCAACACTGACCCATCCACATGAACTGCTGCCACGCTGGAGTTCCTGTTTTCCCTGCTGTCCTCCTGTTCCGGGGCCCCACCCAGGACCCCACCGTTCCCTTTATCTTCACGACTCCTGAGGCTCCTTTGGCTGACAAGGTTTCTCAGACTCTCCTTGATTTTAATGACTTTGACAGTTTTAAGTACTTGACTGGGTGTTTGGTAGAATGTCCCTTCCCTTAGTTAGGATTTGTCTTGTGTCATCAGGACTATATGGGGCTGTGTCTTTTTGGAAGGAAGGTCACAGAGGCTAAGTGGCACCTCCTCATGCCATCTCAAAGGTGTAGGCTGTCAACAGGACTTTTCAACAACTCAGGATGAAAATCAAGATGCTAAGGGTTAAAACCTGTTGTATGTACCCAACACCTACTTCAGGGAAATATGTACCTTATGGCAGAAGAAAGGCTAAGAACCCATGAGCTGCACATCCAACCTCGAGAGTGAGAGAGAGAATGCTGGGGCAGTCACAGAAAGTAGACAGAAGATAAGGGCAGGGATTTAAAACACAGACAGCAAACTTACAACTAAGGGAACCCACAAAGCCAGAGTGACTCAAAAACATGAATACAGATTAATCAAAAAGAAGGCCAAATCATGTTAGAAATGAAAAAGGACACAGAGACAAATCCACCAAAGATTTCCAAACACCATAAGCAAATCTATGACAATAAAATTGAAGATTTAGATGAAGCAGAGCTCCTAAAAACGTTCTTTTAAATTCATACTGCAGGAAAATAAAAGGTCAGATTATTAGTAACCACTAAAGATGTTTAATCAGTAGTTAAAACATAAAACCACCAAGGAAATATGAACCCCTACAAACTTTCAAGGAATAATTAATTCTAATATTAAATAAACTATCCCTGTAAGTTAAAACAAAAAGAAAAGAAAAAAAAAACAAGGACATTAAAAAAGGAAAATTACCTTCCACTCCAATTCAAGAACAGAGATGAAGAATCCTAAAGCACTAGCAAAGTATGAAAATGACAGGATTTATCACAAACAAACTGAATCCACTGAAAGAGATAAGGGAAGTTTAACAGAAAATTAGAACCGAAAACCATATGATCATCACACACGCAGTAAAAGCATTTGGCTAATGGAACACAGCTATCCTTGAACTTAACTTGAAAACGGGAATCTAAAAGAACCTATGTCAAACATCATGCTTAAAGTGGGAAAATGTTAGAAACGTTCTCTTTAATGTCAAGGATGACAGAAGAAAGCCCAGTGTTTCTGCTCTTATTCCTACGTGAACTGGAATTCCCAGCTAGCACAGTAAGACAAGGAAAACAAACACAGGAACTAGAGAGAAAGGCGCTAGACTGGCATCGCTACGTTGACAGTCTTTGTCTTAGAAACCCTGAAGAATCTACAGAAAACACTTTAGCAATTAGAAGATTTTAAAAAGATGATTGGATATAAAAATAAAATACAAAAATCTACTGTATTTCCAAAAACGAGCAAGAGAAAACTAAATTGAAAAAAACATCTTGTGGCCGGGCGCAACAGCTCACGCCTGTAATCCCAGCACTTTGGGAGGCCGAGGCGGGCAGATCAGGAGGTCAAGAGATCGAGACCATCCTGATCAACATGGTGAAACCCTGTCTCTACTAAAAATACAAAAATTAGCCGGGCGTTGTGGCGCACGCCTGTAGTCCCAGCTACTCAGGAGGCTGAGGCAGGAGAATTGCTTAAACCCAGGAGGTGGAGGCTGCGGTGAGTGCAGATCACGCCATTGCACTCCAGCCTGGGCAACAAGAGCGAAACTCCATCTCAAAAAAACAAACAAAAACAAAAAACAACAAAAAAAACCATATTGTCTGCAACAGAAAAACAAAACTACGATCTACCAAACAATAAAGAATAAATCTAACTTGACATGTGCAAGACCTTTATGGAGAAAATTATAAAAATCTATTAAAAAAAGACACAAAAGAAGACTTCATCGACATAGAAATATACTATAAAGATGCCAACTCACCCCCAAATTCATCATATACGCAATGCAATTCCAATCAAGTTTCAGGCTAGGCTTTTTAAAGGAACTTGACTCTAGAGAAGTCACAACTTAGAAGGAGCTGGGACACTCTCAGGGATGGGCTTGGGATGTGGTAGCCGAGGCTGCAGTGCCTGTCAAGGAGACAGTGCCCTCCTGGTCCCAGGACAGGTTCTGGAGCAGCTGAGCACAGGGAGGGTCCAAAACAGACCCAAGTTGGAGGGTGAGCTGGCCGCACAGCTGTCTGAGGGAAAGGGTGTGAAGTGTCAAACATTACTGTTCTCAAAATGAGAAAAGAAAATGAAACTGATCCCTACCCTGCACCCTACACAAAAACCAAAGGCTGAAGTACAAAAGACAAAAACGTCAAAGGCCTTAAGAGAAAATACACAAGGTTATCTTTAGGGCCTCGAGGTACAGAAGGTTTTTTGGTGGCTGTTTTGTTTATAAATAAAATACAAAAAAGAACTAACCACAAAAGTTGTGCTGTTTTTTGGCTTAGTCAAGATGTCATTTAAGAACTGTTTTGGCAAATAACTTTTCTTGCGTTACTGTGTGTGCGTGTGTGTGTGTGTGTGTGCGTGTGCACATGTTTCCAGACCAAGGAAGTCGAGTAAAACACTTTTAAATAACAGTGTTTCCTTCCTCACTCACTAAGCCTTTACTGAATGCCAACTAAGTGCCCAGCATCACACCAGTAAAGAATAAAAAGGCAGGAGGAACAGAGGTCTTTTCTTCTGGACCCTGGAAATTCAGGCTGGGGAGACAGCACACATCACGGGGCCACTGTGTTGGGCACGTGGACCTCCTCCCAGCCACCTGATTCATCTGATGCAAGAGCCTGCGGGGAGCAGAGAGCACCCCACAAAGCCCCCACATGATGGGGGGCCAGGGCTTTGCCCACCGCCTGATCCTGCCCAAATGCTGCAGATGCCCTGGTTATCACCCTCAGTTTCCCTACTGTAAACACTGGTGCGCAAATCTGTATTAAACCCACCCCCCATACTCATCCTTCAAATTACACCTAACCTCATCCTCTCTATGGTTCACCACTTCCTAAATTTTAAAAAAGCACCATGATCTTTACTCACCATGTCTAAGTTAGGGAAAACAAATGAGAGAATAAAATAAGCAAGGTTCTATCAACTATAGAAAAGGTCTCTTATTTTCTAATCCAATTACCGCAAATAAAAAAGTCTTGAAGAGTTAATATAAATGTACACTCCATTGAAATGGCTTAATCGAAAGACACAACATTAACCCGGAAAAACTCACTCGAGTCTTGTCATTCAAACTTAACATATGTCAACATTTTTACTAAATGTAATTATTCTTTTTCAAAAGCGCGCTAACATTTTCCATGTTATCAGACTTTACTCTCATATAGTTCCCTGTCAGTCAAGCTTAATTCCTAAAGTATAAAGAAGTAGACCACTCTAAGGCCGGACATCCAGTACCAACGACATGTGACACGAAGCACCATTGACATGTGGACAGCCAGCACTAATGCCGCAAGGATGCCCAGCCCCAATGAGTGACCCATTTATGTGGCTGAAGGATACTTTCTGAGTGTACTGGGGAGAATATGGCAAATCTGGAGACCCTGGGAGCCTTACATTTCACCCAGAGAAAGTTCTGGAGGGACAGGGGATTTGCAGCCTCAATCTTTAGAACAATCAAACAGGCAGGGCAAGCTCCAGAAATGGGAGCAGACACATATACAAACACACGCATGCACACACATATACGTGCGCACACATATGCACATGCACACACGTACTTACGTATGCACACACGAGCGCACACATATGCACTTACATATGCACAAACGAGCGTGCACATGCATGCACGTAGTACACATGCACTCACATATGCACTCATGTAGAACACACATGCACGCACATGCACTCACGTACACACACAAGCACGCACACACGTACACACACATGCACCATGCACGCACTTGCACACAGGCATGCAGTCACATATGCACTCACGTAGAATACACATGCACACATGCACATGCACTCACGTACACACACGAGCACACACACTCAAGTACACACGTGCACATATGCATGTACTCAGTACGCACGTACACATGCTCACATATGCACTCATGTAGAACACACATGGACACACGTGCATGCACTCACATACACACAGGCATTCACACACGCATGTACTCAGTATGCATGCACACACGCACACAAGCAAGCACACACATGCACTCACGTAGAACACACACGAGGCAAACACACTCATGCACACAAGAGCACACACATGCACTCATGTACACAAGAGTCCACACACACATACATGAGCACACACATGCACTCACTGCAAATGCACTCACATGCACTCACGTAGAACATATGCACATGCACTCATGTACACACACAAGCACATGCACTCTGCATACACGCACTCATGTACACACACATGCACACTCATTCACTCAGCATGCACACGCACTCACATATGCACTCACATAGAACACACATGCATGTACACACACGAGCACACACACGTACTCATGAGTGTATACACAGGTACATGCGCACACATGCACTCAGTATGCATGCACACGTGCACACATGCATGCACACTCATGCACTCACATAGAATACATGCACGCACACATGCACAGATATACACAAGCACACACATGTAAACACGTGCACACACTCGCACTCAGTATGCACGCACACACATGCACTCATATGCACTCACTTAGAACACACATGCACACACGCACACACACTTATGTATACACGAGCACACACGTAAACATGCGCACACACATGCACTCAGCACGCACGCACACATGCACACACACATATGCACTCACATAGAACACACATGCACTCATGCATACGCACGCACTCAGACACAGCCCTGTTCAGTGTGTTTCTAGGGCACTATGGGGAGGGGCAGGTTCTATAAGGGCCTGCCTGGGCCACCCGCAAGTCCATGTGAAGGGCAGCCTCCAGAGCTCCTGCGAAGCGGGCGGCTTCGCTCATTCACTCAGGAACTTTTCGTGACACAGTAAGGCACGGGGTGGAGAGTTTTCTTTAAAAGCTTTATCCAGTCATGACTCATGGAACAAGGGAGCCAAGCCTCAAAAAAGCTGAGGACAAAGGGAAGGGCCATCCAGAAGGCAGCACCTGCTCCACCTGCTGGTGCGAGCCTGAGACACAGAGGACGGCACGTTTCACCAAGCGCTTTCAAATAGAAACCAAGTTTCCAACAAAGAAAACGCTCCCCAGGGTACTTGTTCAACCCCTTTTTAACTGTGACGCTTCTGTCGAGTGCCAGGGGGCGTTATGAGAAAACTGAACAGCATGGCGGTTAGGAACGGTCCAAGGCATCTCTCACCAGCCAGGGTTGGCCCAGGCTGGCCAGGGCCAAGTGCAGGCCGGGGTGGGCCTCGCCAGCCACTGCGCACAAGCCAGGCCAGCTGCGACACGAATGCCCTGCTGAAAATAGCCAGTGTTTGTTTACGTGGCCTGTGCCGAGAGCCTGCTCACCCTCCTGGAGCGGCTGGGGGGAGGCCTGAGGGCACACAGCAAGAACTGCAGTGGGATCTTCAAAGAAACCTCATCTAGAGACCCTGGAGCTAGAGGGTAGCTCTGAAAAGCAGGTGGGCTGTGAGATCCCTGCTCTGCAATGTTGGTTTTCACGGGTGTCGCTGTGCAGAAACCCATGGTAGGGCCCAAAGCCAGCCTGCTGCTCAGGCCTGGAGAATGAAAACAGCTTTAAAAGACAACCTACAATTAACACTGGAACGATTATCTCCCTAATTTAGGTTAATTTCTACTTACAGCCTGAGCTGGCAGGTCGGGGGAAGGGCATCATTGGAGATATCTATATGGGAGCTATTTATTTGGTTCTTCTAAGTCCACACATATTAGATATCACAAAGAAGACTTCAAATGTCCACCATCACCTTCTAGAAAAGAGGCCGAAACTCAAGAGGCCCAGAAGCCTGAGCCTTCTCCCCAGAGGGGAGCGGGAACAGCAGATTATATTTGCATGAAAATAGAACCTTTGTTGGGAAGAGTTCCCGCTCCAGTGGATCCCTCCTTTGTCTGCAGCGGGGCAGGACAAATGTGCACACAGCCCCGCTCAGGACGGCCACGTGGACACAACCCGGCTCAGGACGGCCACATGGACACAGCCCGGCTCAGGACGGCCACGTGGACACAACCCGGCTCAGGACGGCCACATGGACACAGCCCGGCTCAGGACGGCCACGTGGACACAACCCGGCTCAGGACGGCCACGTGGACACAACCTGGCTCAGGACAGCCACGTGGACACAGCCTGGCTCTGGGCGGCCACGTGGACACAGCCCGGCTCAGGACGGCCATGTGGACACAGCTCCACTCAGGATGGCCACAGGGACACAGCCCGGCTCAGGACGGTCACATCGGGGCTGTGCTCGCCCACTGTGGCAGGACAGCCAGGGGGTGGGCCAGGATGGTGGGTGAGGCCACAGGCATTCCGATGTTTTGTCAGAGTGTGGCAGGCACAGGCCACGGGGACTCCCAGCAGGGCAGCTGCTGCAATGCCCTGGCTCCCAGAGCACCTGCAGAGGCAGGCCTAGGGACCCTGAGGTCACCTCCACTTGGTACGGCGGAAGACAAGGTACCCTCACCTACAGCTCTCTGCGTTAGAGCACAAACCCCTTTCCAGGACTGGCTGTTTGTTGGATGTGTGACAAAAAGGCCTTAGAGAGCTTCTGTGCAGATATGGGCAGTGGAGGGTGAGGCCCGCTGTCCTTCTGGAGCCCAGAGCCAAGAGAATCCGATGGGCCAGCAGGGACCCCACCACCCCAGTGAGAAAGCAGTGCCCCTGTGGGCATACTGGCCCAGAAAACACAAACCCACCAACCTATATCTAAAATGCATCTCTTTAATTCCAGAAAAGCAAGTTTAAGTATCCTATCTGGGAACTCCAGCCAAGTAATGGGTTAGGTCAAGTAACGTGAGATCCACAATCCTGAACTAGGAGCCTAGAGGCAGGAGGGTAGGTAGAGGGATACTGTTTCTTTTTTGTTTCTCTTTTTGGAAGGGGGTGATAGAAGTTCACTACCAGAAGCCAAGGAGGCTCTTTCACCAGGTCTCTCACATGGAACGTCCTTTTAATAACCAAACAGAGTTGCAGGGAAAAGCTGGGTGGAAACAGGCACCCAGCAGCACTCAGAGCAAACCTTTCTCAGGCCTTTCAGCGGGAAAAAGAGCATTTCCCATTTTAACTTATCACTCAAACAGTAAATAGAAAGCTCCATTAGATATAGTTTTACTTTAAAAAAATGCAGTTGAATGTCCCTACAGACATAAAATGAGATCACCCACCTGGCCCTCAGGTTCAGGTGTGAGGCCGGCGGCCAGCTCCCAGGTAGCCCACAGTCCCTTGGAAATAGCTTTCCTTCCCAGGCACCTGCTCCAGCTGGGTCAGTCCTCAGAAGGCTTTTCCCAAAGGGCATCCCATGAGGGGCCAGGAGGTCCGTGGGATATGAATTCCCTGAAATAATTAACAGGACCAGGCTCTTCCAGACAGAGCCTGGCTGGTTTCTCTACTTCAGAGCTTCCCAGGGCTTCCATGCAGCAACTGCCTTGTGAATTTCTCTGAGCTTCCCCCAAAGAGGTTGGACCAGGGCCTGCCCCCTGCCTGCAATTTTTATGGTGAATAACTGCAAACACCTTGCAAAACCCCAGGGTCCCAGAAAACCCTGTTTGAGAAGGGTCCTACCCTCTACAATTCAAGGGGGATAAAACCTACCCCAGCAGGGGCAGAACAGATAAAACCTACCCCAGCAGGGGCAGAATGTAACGAGGGCGGAGAGCACGGAAGGAGCATGGGAGGAAGGTCAAAGGTTTGCTACCATGAGGGGGTAAGGGGTCAAGAGCCAAGCAGAAGCTGAGCGCAGGAGCTGAGGCCACCTGCTTGAGGACACAGGGATCACCAGAGCAGCGCACAGGGTACCTTCGGGCTTCCTGCAGCAGCTGCACACAGGGCACCTCAGGACTCCCTCCGGCCACTCTGCTTCCAGCTGCTGTGCCTGCCAGGCGGTTTTCCTGGGTTTCGGGTCCATCGCACACTATACTGAGAAGCTAACCTGTGTTACCTGGACATACAGTTTAGGTGCGTCCAGTGATGGCATAAAAACCCTATAGCAAGAACACCAGCCTCCTTCCTTCCCTAGGATACCTTTCTAGTAGGAAAACATTTAACAAGTATTTGCTAAGCATCTGCTAGGGCCCTAGAACTCTAAAAGTAACAGGAGGATTTTAAATCATCCACTTGCAATTTACTAACTGCCATTTGTTAATTTACCAGTGACATTTCTAGCAAGAACTGGGCCACACAAATACCTGCCCATTGTCCCCAGCCCACCCTCTGCTGCCTATGGGAGGAAGAGCAGCTCATCTCACAAGTCGGGCAGAAAGCTTGTGGATGTTCCTGTGCAGTGCAGGGTCACTGAGGTGTCACACTTATGCTAAAATATAAGTGTCCATGATCTGGCTCCATCACTCCAGGACGACTCAGACGAGGACAGCAATGACTAGGCAGGTGCAGCCGCTTCCTAACCTGCGCACAGAGCCCTCAGTGGGCAAAGCCCCAAGGCTGGAGGGACCACAGGAGGCCGTCCCTTTGCTGTGGGGACATGGACAAGAGCAGCTCCTGATGGGCCTTAGCAGAGGACTGACAGATCAGATTCATTTTGGAAAGGTTCCTGAAGCTGTGGATAGGTTGAGAGGGAGTCTGGAGGCTACCTGGCTTCCAGAGCAGAGACAGAAAAAAGCAGAGAGTGTAAAGAGACTAAGAGAAGGTCGTGCCACTGCGTTTGGGACACTGAGTCCATGTGGAAGGTGGACAGGAGGGAAGAGCTCTGTTGGATTCAGGCTTCTGAGTGGGTGGGGCTCTCTCTGGGAGGGGACAACAGTAGTGGGAATAGCTGGGGCACACAGAGAGGTATTTGTGGGCACCCCAGAGTCCCTCATGGCCAGCGTTCAGGACAGCAGGCAGAGCTGGCACCAGAACAGGGAGTTGGAAGGAAGAGGGGTGGGGGAGGCGTGGGCCCTCCTCAGAGGCCTCGGAGGCAGCACAGCCCACCCCAGCCAGGAGCCCAGCATCTCAGCTTCCTCTTCTGTAAAACAGGGCCATGCCACTCCCCTCTCAGGGTCACATCATCATCCAGGTCATGGATGATGGGCCACAGAAGGGAAGCCTGTGCTCTGACTGGGGGTGCCTATGTGAAGGCCAGGGAGGCCCAGGAAAGACTCTGTCCAAGGGCTTCAGGACCACACCTGTCTGATAAGACTTTTACTGCTAAGGAACAGTTGCTAAGGGTTTTTTAATAATGTGAAAAGATGATTACAGGCAAGGGTGAAAAGCTAAAGAGCAGATTTTTATTCATCCAAAAGCTAGTTACATAAAAACCAATGAGAACGAGACAAGATGGGAGCTAGAAGGAAAGGCATGAATATGTTCCCAGTGGAGCCCAGGGTGACAGGACTAGGAGGGGTCAGAGCGATTCTCCCCTTCCTCTGCCTCTGTCCTTTCTACAACTTCCTGAGGCAAACAGGTCCTCCCTCATCAGCAGAGAAGAGAACAATGCCCCCTGGTTTGTTAAAGGAGAAAGCTCTTGGCGTTCTCACTTCGCAATTTGCTGTTTCCTTTCAGGCTCAGGCCTCTGGAAGGCTTTCCATTCTGTTGTGTGTCCAGTTGACTGTTCCATTCAGCTTAATTTTATTTCTTAAACGGACATCCTCACCAAAACCACCACCACCATCACCACCAATGACTCTTGCGCAAACAGACTGGAGAAGCAGGCCGCCTGCGTGAGTTCTAGGGCAGCCGTCTCTCCAAACCGCATCATGAGCTCCCAGAGCACCTCGTCTTTCTCAGCCTCTTCACTACTCAGTCACCAACTCACACTTCATTTACAACAGCTTCTTAGGGGGTGCTGAAGGAAGAGTCAGTCACTAGAGCTACCAGGCAATGCGCACATTCCACAGGGGACTCTTCATCTTCACAGAAGCAGGAGAGAACTGAGGATGCCATCACCCCTATTTTACAGACAAGGACACTGAGGCACAGAGAGGCTCAGGGATGGGTCAAAGTTAATACAGCAAGAAGAAGGCAGCAACAAACTGAAGCCTGCATGGGCTGCCCTGGAGCCGTGTCCTTGGTCACTCTGCTTGTTCAATCAGAAAGCCACCATTTTTTTTTTTTTTTTTTGAGATGGAGTTTTGTTCTTGTTGCCCAGGCTGGAATGCAATTGTGTGATTGATCTTGGCTCACGGAAACCTCCGCCTCTCAGGTTCAAGCGATTCCCCTGCCTCAGCCTCCTGAGTAGCTGGGATCACAGGCATGCACCACCATGCCTAGCTAATTTTTGCATTTTTAGTAGAGATGGGGTTTCTCCATGTTGATCAGGCTGGTCTCAAACTCCCAACCTCAGTTGATCCTCCCGCCTCAGCCTCCCAAAGTGCTGAGATTACAGGCATGAGCCACCACGCCTGGCCTGAAAGCCACCACTCTCAGAGCACAGGCACACGCACATATGCAGGTGTGCACACATGCCTGTGCGCAGAGGATGTGCCTGGCCGTATGTGTGCCCAGGGTGTGGAAACCAGCACTCTGCCCGGAAGAAGGCCAGTACCTGCCTGGACCAGGGTCTCTGCCGACGGCCGCACAGGGTGATCACAGCCAGTCCTGCAGCACCCTGGCCTGGCTGGTTTTCTGGTTTTTCCCCATTTCACTGGCTATAATCTCTCCTTTTTCAGATGCAGACAGCCAGCTGAGTGATGACACTGTGATTCTAAAGGTCACCCCGTGACATTTCCTGTGGCCTCAACTACCTTGGAAGGCCTTGGCAGATCAGGGTCACAGTGCTGGCTGGCATTTAAGAGAACCTGCACTGTTTTATTTTTTAGGACTCTGCATTTATCTCATCATTTCTGGCTCTTTTTCCTTGAAAATAAGTCACTAAATAACAAATCAAGGCAGCACTGCTTAAGTGTATCCTGGACAGGGATGAAACAGAGTGCTTGTCCACTGCCGGGATGGGAGCTGTGCTTCAGTCAGGTTAAGGGGCATGGGAACCAGGACTTCACCTCAGCCCAGGAGATTGTTGGAGGTAGACAAATTTAGAAAGCGTGGATTAATGATTAATGACTAAACTCACTCACCAGGCCTGTCAAAAGCAGACAATCCTGTAGCCATCTGCCCTAATTTCCCTCAACATTCAATATTTGATTGTCCCGCCAAAGAAATGATCAGTTCTCTAGATGGCTCCAAAACATGTTCACAGCGTTGCAGGGAACAAAGAAAACTGCCATTTCTGTTTGTGTTTATGTTTAAAAAAAATCAAAAGGAATTAAGCCTTATGCCACTTCCTACAAGGGCTGGCCTGCGCATCCCTGGGTCAGGGCACAGGTGGCTCCCAAGAAGCCTCTGGACCCATGTGTCACTCTGTGTAAGCTCTGACGGAAGTGGGGACTGAGGACAAGGTGATCACAAATGCGCCTAAGCCCCCGACCTTTCACGAGCAACCAGCGCTCCCCCAAACCTTGGCTGGAGGATGAGGGAGGCCCACAGCTCCGTTAGACATCAGCCCAGGGCCTCCAAAGTGGACTTCCCTCCCGAAAGGGTCGCACACTGTACCAGAGAGCAGCACTCGGTGCCACCAACCTGTGGGTAAGCCACAAAGGTCCCCACTAGAAGACGGGACCCAGAGCTTTGTATTGTCATTTAACTCAGACACTGGTGTGACAGCACAGGGTTGGGATGGGGGTACAGAGGTCAAGCCGACACTCTGCAGCTACCTGGCTGTCCAGCTGTGAGCTGCTGGGGAGCCTTGCTGTGCAGCGGCTTCCCCAACTCAGGGAAACCAAGCAGGGCATGGGAACGCTTGCCCATCATGTGGTCACTGCTGACTAACGAGGCCTGAGGAGGCCAGGTCCCACTGGCAGTGCCCATCACAGCACCAGCACCCTCGGGATCATGCCATGCTGTCACAGTGAGCCCCATCCACTCAGCACCCTCTGGGCTCAGCCCCACCTGACACATGACTGTGCCACATCAGAGGCCACAAACACAAAAAGAAAATCTTAGAAAGACTATGTTCATCACTTTAGAACTCTCGGGAAAATTGAGACCTTGAAAGTGAAAAGTGAATTTCCTTTTTTTTTTTTTTTTTGAGACAGCATTTTGCTCTTGTTGCCCAGGCTGGAGTGCAGTGGTGCCATCTCAGCTCACTGCAACATCCACCTCCTGGGTTCAAGCAATTCTCCTGCCTCAGCCTCCCGAGTAGCTGGGACTACAGGCACGTGCTAATTTACACCCAGCTAATTTTTTGTATTTTTAGTAGAGATGAGGTTTCACCGTGTTGGCCAGAATGATCTCAATCTCCTGACCTCGTGATTTTATCACCTCAGCCTCCCAAAGTGCAAAACAAAAAGGTAAGCAGTGTTCTTGGAATTCAAACAGCAATGTGTGCATATTCCACAGATTCCTGAAGTCCAATTATTACTCCTGGCACCGTGGCCACTAAGTGCCTCTGTCCCCACACAGCCACCACCACTGATGCAGAGGTGAGAAGACACCAAAAAAAGGCAGGAATTAGCACATTATGATGGACGAGATACCTGTGTGTCATGGGTCTTTAAGTCTGCTGAAATCATAATGGGTAAAATATATTTCACAGGATGAAAAATTAATGGACTAAAACATAAGACATTCCACACCAAATAATTCCCTCACCAAATGTTTGCTGACAGCAAGCTCAGGGAACAGCAGAAGCCCGTCTTGGGCTCCCTGAAGCAGCCAGACCTCGGCTCAAATCCAGGCTTGACAACAGACTGGGCTGGTGTCCTGGACAAGCGGTGGCTTCTAGAGGCTGGTGGACCCCCTGGGCATCACTGGGAGATGAGGGAAGCTTCCAGAACCTGACACATGGTAGGGATCCGGAATCGCCAGAGCTCTTGCAGCCCAAGGGGTAATGGGGCATCCTTGAGGTGCAAGCACACAGTGGCTATTCTAGGGCCCCGCAACCTCAGCTGTTGCAATCACATCGTCACCCGGTGAACGCTGTGCACTCTACGGGGACCTCCTCATTTAGTCATCATAGCCACTGAGGAGCAGGTGCCCTGCAGCCTCATTCCACCCACATCCCGTGCAGCACATGCAGGACCGGCAGCGATGGGAACATCCCACCACTCCTTACAGAGCTGTGAGACTGTGGCTCAATCATTTATCCAGGACCCAACCTGGTGGAAATCATGACACTCCACCTACAGGGGGAGGCTAGAGAGGCATTTAATCAGACACTTTAGGATGACTTTCATTTAATTATCTCTCAGACACTTAACTGTCATACGATGAACATCACTATTTCCTCCAAAATGTACTGAATCCGGAAGCTCCCCTCATCAGAGCCTACCTTATTCCAAATATTTGAAGGCTGGAACCGGGACCAGCCTGCCACCATGAATGTTCCCCCAACACCATTACATCCACTGCCAGTGTCCAGGTGAAAATGCCTCATTACTGGTCCATCCTCTAGATTAGGTTATTCATTTTCTTTTAACTGCAGAAAGGCGACTGCCAAATAAAGAGATTTCAGTACAGGCACATAGCGTGGTACCATGACCAGGATGGAGGCACCTAACAATTCAAATAAAATGCTTACGTGGTCTCAGCACAAGCAGATGTTCTGATCCCCTCGCACAACCACGGCACTGGGGTGCCGAAACCAGAAGGGACAGGCCCTCGAGGCAGGGCCAGTGGCGTTTATCACAGTTGCATGAGGGCGGGGCAGAGACACAGGCTTATTCTTGGTCTTGACGTTTAACAGGCTAAGGCCAGCATTTGTTTACTGGCTAAGTGATTTTCAATAGTACGCACGGAAACAAAAGCAAATTTCTTGAGTGAGAAGCCTCACGGGCAGAACCACAGGGCAAGCTCCTGCCCCGCACTGGTGGCCTCCCCGCAGCTCTCACAGACCCTGGATCCAGTACAACCCAGCTGGGGCCCGGAGACTGCACAGCTGCTCCGCTCTGCTCCCGGCATGTCACCATGTCACAGGGGAGGCACACACCAGACGAGCCAACCAGCGACGGAGCGGAGAGCCCGCAAGGACACAGCTGGGGCCTGAGCAGATGGGAGACGGGGAGTCCCAGGACTTGGGAGGCAGGGGAGGTAGAGAAGGAAGAGGGGTCCCATCGGAGGACTCCCTGCAGTGCTCCGTGAATCTCTCCTGAATTCCATTCATAAGTGCCTTTCAATCCATGCCTCTGAGGGCATCTCTGCTCCTTGCGACGAGGCAAGCCCTGCGGCACGGTCAGCGTGTCCCTCTCTCTCTAACACAACTTCTCTGGCAGCCTCTGAACAGCCTCGGGAAGGGGTGTAAACTCAGCAACACACTGACGCTGGCGCAGGCCAAGTGCCATGAACATAATCCCATTCGGATACAAGCATTCCCTCTTTTACCCCAACTGGGAAATTCAAACAGACGAAGCCTCATACGTTCAAATCACTGATGAAGGATGATCCTGAAACCCTCAGCCTAGCGCCATCCTGAGTGCACTGCAGGTGGCCACCGGCCACATGTGGTGACTTATATTGGAATTTAATTTAATTCGATTTGAAATCTAGTTCCTCGGTCACAGCATCCATGTGTTGACGTGCTCCACAGCCAGGCATGGCCAGTGGCTGCCCCGGCGGGCACGGCGCTAAGGACCATTTCCACCGTCACAGAAAGTCCCGGAGTGGAGGACCGAGGAGGCCTCTTCTTTATAAAGCCCTCTTTGTATCCCCATGTCTTTTCCTCTTTTTCCAAATGAGCAGGGAAAAAAAATTCCAACTGAACTTGACCCTGCTCCATCCATGTGGACGAAGCCAGGCTGAGCTTTGCTGCAGAACAGGAATAGAAGTGGAAACAGCACACCGTCGTTTCCTGCTGAACCCCAGAAGCTGTAAAAACACCCCATCGTCCCCTCTCCGGTTCTTAAGGAATTTTTCCACTGCTCTCTCCTTCTTTATCCTCTTCCATATTGCAGGCTGCGTGATGGGAGGGAGAAATGACAGAGAAGGGAAGGAAGAAGGCCGTTTTCCTCACCCATTCTGTCTACTGTGTCCACACTGTGCCAGGAGGCGCTCAGAGGGGAGCGTCTTCCTTGTCCCTGGGACAAGGGCCCTTGGCTCTAGGCTCCCCTTTTCCTGGGGCTGCCCGTCCACAAGGATAAGCTCTGCCCATTTCTCTGGGCTCCGACGGCACCACCCGTTCCTCCTGCTGCTGCTTGGCAGGGTCCCTCGGCCCCAGTGGGGAGCAAGGCCTTCCTGCAGGAACCCTTCCAGGTAAGCACAGCCAGCACCCCTCACGGAGCCGGCCGGGTGCCACCCCATTACTCAGCAGCGGGAGGTCCCTCTGGAAGGGGCTCTTGTTCTGAAGTCTGTCTCCCATCCGAGAGGTGATGGTGGGGCTGCGGTATGCTTGTGCAGCGCCAGAGCCGCCCCACTGTGAACATTCCTCCTGCCTGCTGGGTCCTTGATCTGCTCTCAAACTAACAGCTCCAGGACAAGAGCAGCAGCCCAGGGTCAGTGATGCCAGGCAGGCTCCCACACTGGCCCACATTTCTAAATTCTGCTGGTGCTTTTCTTTTTTTTTTCTTTTTCCCTCTTAAAACAGGGTCTCCCTCTGTCACCCAGGCTGGAGTGCAGTGGCATGATTTGGCTCATGCAGCCTTGACCTATCCTCCTGCCTCAGCCTCCTGAATAGCTGGGACTACAGACACATACCACCACACTCAGCAGATGTTTTAAATTTTTTTGGAGTAGTGGTGTCCCTATGTTGTCCAGATTGGTCTCCAACTTCTGACCTCAAGTGATCCTCCCTCCTCAGCCTCCCAAAGTGCTGGGATTACAGGCGTGAGCCACCGTGCCAGGTTTATTTGTTTCTTTATGGAAAAAAGTAAGTTGTGATAAAATGCTACAATGTCACTACAGTGTGATTCCTGAGTGGTAAACATCACCACATTTTGTTTCTCCACCAGTACTGCCAGAGAGATTATGCCTAAGACTGATGCTAGAAGTCTTTTCTTAAAAAAAAAAAAAAAAAAAAAAAAGGCAGGGGGTAGGAGCTTCAGAGTCCTTTACCATGCAGTCAAGAATAATTCCTAGCCACAGAAAATCACCCGTCATGACACTGTACACAGACAGCTCACCACATCAATCAGAAAACACCCTTCAGGTCATCGTTCTCAGTCTGTGAAGAAAAGAAAACCATAATGCCTGCAGGCTTTACTCTGAATCATTTAGAACTCCATCCTGATTGGAGAACAGTGACCCTCTGTGATGGACAGGCAGGCAGCGAACAGCCAAGCCCAGAACACAGCATCAGCCAAAGGACGCATCAAGCCGAAGTCTCGGGTGAGTTCATTTCAGAGTCAAGGGCAAGGCCACCCTGGCAGCAAATTCATCTGGCTACTCAAATTAAAATACTGCAGAACTAGCATCAGAGTTGCCAAGCTAGAAAACAGGAGCAGAGAGTGGAGGCCCTTCCACACGTATCCAGACTAGCAAAACCCCTCGCGCCCTTCATCAAAACTCAGACAGGCTAGCTGAAAACCTGGGGTTTTCAGGAAAGAGAGTCTGTGTGGGGGCCCTGAGCAAGCCCTCCAAACACCGCCGCAGGTGCCGTCCCTCTTCAGCAACATGGTAATAGCAGCCCAGTCACCCAGCTTCTTGGTGTACATGGCCCAGCCCCCAAACCCTTGAGCCAGGCCCCAGCCCAAGAGCACAGTGCAGCCCAGCTCCCTGGGCCTGAGCAAGCAGCTACGTGCTTCCCCCAGAGGCTTCCTCGGCACACCCTGTGGGAAGCAGCATGGCTCAAGGCAGTCATCTAAGAACCCTCACTCCTGAGAAGGGCAGGACATCTTACTCCTCTCCAAACCAGTCTCTCGAGTTAGGGTCTCACCCACTGGAGGGGCTTGCTGGGGGCGTGGTAATGGCGTTGCCGTGACAGCCTCAAGCAGGGTGCCATGAGGGCTCAGGCCCGGAGCGACTGGCAGGGAGGGGAAAGGCGTGGGCACTGCCTGGGCACTCTGCGAGCTGGGCTGGGTGTCCTCAGGAGTCTCAAATGCCCGAGGTAGGAGAGGTCACCACCTCCGCATACAGAACAGAAGGCCAGCCCAGAGTTCAGGGTGGGCCCCTGGATTCCAAATGGCAGTGGAGCCCAACTCCGGCCCTGGCCTGTTCCTACCCGACATCCAGCTTCTCAGGCCTGGGGACAGGAGGGTACAGGGACAGGCCTAGAGGACAGGGTTCCTGGAAGCCCCGACAGCTGAACAATGTGAAATGAGTTTCTCTTCCTTTTTATCTATGCTCCCGGGTTGACTTGTCATCCTCTGATGCCTGGTTCCACTCCCATCAAGACCCTCTATCTGGTGTGAAGTGAGACATTCCTCACCCTTCTGCAGTTGCCACCAAGCACCTGTGGTGTGTCCCGCAGGGCATTCCCGTGAAAGTGTCACAGGCACCCCCGGAACAAGACCCAGCAGCGCGCTTCTTCCGTCTCCCCACTCCTTTCAGGACAGCTCTGGCTTGCTCTCCCTTAAAAATTCTCTCATCAATGTTATGTTGTCGGCTTTCTTTTTTTTGTGAACTCACAGTTGAGGAAACCAACAGGTTGAGTTGTTGCCTCGAGTAAAAAATCCAAGTCAGCCCTGACGCTGTCCATGTTTCTCGTCAAAACTGCTCGCTTGCAAACAACATGGGCGGCAATGCAGTCCTCCCTCCTCACTCTCCCACAGCGGCTGCAGCCGCCTCTCCCGCGCTCAACTGCAGGGTATGGTGCTTGCCCATGCTCTCGCAAAGCCCCGTGCCAAGGGCTTCTCAGGGACCCCAGATGTCCAGCAGACCCCACAGGCCTGCCCCACAGCCCTGGGAACATTCGGCACCAAGGTCCCACCTCCTGCCTCTGCCAAGTGCCTGCCTCCCAGGCCTCACCAGTCTTCATCCAGGTCCTCTGGAGTCCCTGGATTCCCCTCTGAGCTGCAACTTATAGAGCAGGTAGGGCCAGCTCTGTGTCAGACACCTGGGTGCGGGCCCAGCTCCCCGATCCGTAACAGGTGACCTCAGACCAGCTGCTTAGCCTCTCTGAGTCAGCTTCCTCCCCTGTAATGAGGATGAAAGCAGGATATTCACAAAGCCCAGAGCTAGGAAGGCCTGAATCCGTGTGAGCTCGGGGCAGGAGTCCACACAGGAGCAGTACCTGTTGCAAGTATTTGTATTACATGCTGGGAGGATTAAATGAGATAAACCGTGTAAACACCAGGCACATAGAAAGCATGAAATGATACCAGGTGGTGGCATGGTATTACTTTCATTATTAATAATTTGAAAAAGCAGATTAACGCCCTGCTGAACTCAGAGCCCCCACGAGGATAGGAGCCACAACATAAGAGACATGAAACTTCCTAAAAGCTCCATGTGCAAAGATGAAGCCTGCGTAAACTTGTTCTTCAAAAGATATGCTGCTTTAAAAAGGGACTGATGATTGGCGAAAAAACTTCACATACATGGTAGCGCCCTTTTGGCAGGCCCCGTCAACACCACCGCATCCTGCCCTTGGCTCCTAGGGTCAGAGCTTGCAAGGAAGCTGTGGCCCCTGAGCCTGGCGTGCAGACTCCGGGGGAACTGCCTGTTTCTGAATCACCTTCACAAGGCTTAGGAAGGACACAGTGTTGACGCTGACTGTCAAGCGGGAACAAGATACCTCGGGACTTTCTAAAGTTAGGAAAAACAAGTATATATAATACACACACACACACACACACACACACACACACGAGAACACAAATGACTGGGCACCCATGGTCTCCGTGGTGAGCCACACAGCCCAACCCAGAACACACGCTGAGCTTCACAGAGTTGAGCTGTCCTCTCTCCACATCTAGCAGGACAGTCCCGCACTTTCCTCAGCCAGCCTGGGGCAGGTCAGGAGGCAGAGCCTGTCCAGCAGGCTCTGTTCTTTGACAGTCTTTGCAGGGGGCAGAGGTACCCACTGCCACGTGGGCACACACGGAAGGCTCACCACGTTTCTTAAAAATACAGATGAGACAACGTCTTGAGTAACATGAATATGGCTACACTCATCCGCCGATTGCAACTGCACAGCAATGAGCAGGCAGTCAGTTTCCTCTGGGTCGGCACTCAGGGTTCTGGAAGCGATGGCAGGCGCCCCGGGCTGACACGGGGAGTCTATGTGGCACCTTCACCTTCCTTACAGTTTCCAGCCAATGGCAGGGAACATTCCTGACTCCTCTGGCAGTCAGCTCAGCTGAGCCTGGTGGGAGTGGCCCACTGGGGGTCTGCAGCTCTGTGACTGGAGAGTCTAGGTCATCTGTGGGGCCGACAGCGTCCTGCAGGCACGGACACCCCGGCTTCAGCCCCTTTACGGAAGCCACTCTGCCAGGCTTGGGAAGGAGGGGCAAAAGGCTTTCAAAGTTTTCTTTTTCTTGTTTTTGTATTTTTGTATATGAAAAAAAAAACCCACTATTTCTACATAAACTATTTTTTTTAATGCTGAAATATGTTCTAGAAGTTTCCAGATTTGTAGGTCAATGTAGAAGAACTGAGTCAGGTTTTCAATCGTGTTCACACTATTTGTGACAGTGCAGCTTAGTTTGATTTAGTGAATACATTCTAGCCATCCGTGGACAGATGGGCCATGAAACTGTATCCCAAGTTTAAACACACTGGTTTAACATACATGCACACACAAGCACAGTGCACACAGGAGGCTTTAGCAAGTACATGACTGGGGGCGAGGCTGCTGCTGCCCACACGGGCCCTGAGTCTGAGGGCACTCGAGGTGATCATGCAGGCAGCGACCACAAAGAGCTCTGCAGCCATGGGCATTCCGAACGAATGCAGCACTGTGGGCAGGCACAATGTTCATGTCTACCCCACGCTGGAATGACTCCTAGTGTCCTAGACTGCCTGGCTTCACATGAGAAACACTGTACTTTTTTTGAGACAGAGTTTTGCTCTTGTTGCCCAGGCGGGAGTGCAGTGGCACGATCTTGGCTCACTGCAACCTCTGCCTCCAGGGTTCAAGCGATTCTCCTGTCTCAGCCTGCTGAGTAGCTGGGATTACAGGTGCCTGCCACCACACCCAGCTAATATTTTTAAATTTTTAGTAGAGATGAGGTTTCACAATGTTGGCCAGGCTGGTCTTGAACTCCTGAACTCAGATGATCCGCCCACCTCAGCCTCCCAAAGTGCTAGGATTACAGGCATGAGCCACCACACCCAGCCAACACTGTACCTAAGTAACTACTTTATGACCAAAGATCTCAGAGAATGCTGCCGACCTCGGTCAGCCTTGCTTCTAAAAACCAAAGGTTCTGGGTTTGGAGAGACCCCAGCTCTTCCCTGGGAAGTCAATTTCCTGAATAGATCCAACTTCCACTTATGTTTCCATCATTTCCCATCTTCTCACACATTTAGAAGGCAGAAGAAGTTCACCAGGAGTTCCCCGGCTCATCCACAGGTGGGTGAGCCCCCACCCAGGTCCAGCAAGTTAGGACTGCAGCAGAGGACACAGCCTTCCAGTGGACATGAGGACCTCAGAGGCCGCCTGGCCAGTCCCATTCCTGAATGTGTCCCTGCCCGGGTGCCAGCAAGGACTGACTAATACCTGACCCTGGGCCAAGCTATCCTGTGTCCCACACTCAGCCTGTAGAGCCACCAAATCATCTGGCCCCGACAAACTCATTTCATGCCCTCCCTGGTGATGATGCAAAACATAAGCTGGAAAGGATGCTCTTCACCTACACAATGCTGAGACACGGGCACTAGTCAGGTGCCCCACATGCCCCCAAACACCCCCTATGTGCCCTCACATTGCCCAGGTGACGGCAGAACCCAGGTCCTTGAGAGCAGAGCAGCCAGGGTCCAGGGCCCGCAGGGTTTTGCATGGTGATAAGGGGTGGGGGTGAGTACTAAAGAGCAAAGGCAGGACCCCATCCCAGCCAACAAATGGGAGACCCTGGCCTGGTTTCCCATACATCCCCTGAGAAGCCAGAGAGGATTTATTGAAAGAATCTTCTGGAAGGAGCTGTAGGGATGCAGAGAGCATTCAGGGGTGTCCAAAGAGGGCCTGAGCCTCCTGTGTGCACCTCCCCAAGGGCGCCCCACACCTTGGGCCCAGGGTGACCCAGAAGCAGCAGGAGCCGCAGGACTGCAGGGGCCACCAGCAGGGTGGGTTGCACTGTGCTTCCATGCTCGCCCTCCAGACTTTAGCACTCTGGGGAGCCTGGAAGCCTGAGCCGTCCAGATGGCCCATTTCAGGCCGCACCCCCTCGGCTCTGTGCCAGCCTTCCACCCTGGGTGCCCACAAAGGGTCTGGAAGCCCTGACAGGAAGGAAGAAGACAGCCCTGAGCACAAAGCCTGGGGCCTGGGACAGGGTACGTGCAGTCATCCTCAGATAAGAGGGGACTGTGCCCAGGACCCTTGGGGGACCATGGGCTACGTTTATCTACAAGAGAGTGTTCTGTTTAGAAACAGAGCATGGAGGAGCCATAGGCCCCACACAACAGCGGCTCCCTGTGAAGCCGAGGCGGCCACTGGGCCCCAGGAGAGAGAGGCTTGAATGGTGAGTGCCCCAAGCCCTCCGAGGACCAAGTGGCTGCAATAGGGGATCCCCCCCGCCCCACTGCCAGCCGGGGACCTGTCAGAGATATGAGGGCTCAGTGGTCAGAAAGGTCTGTCTCTGCAGCTCCATCCTCTCGCCTAGAAAAGGTGAGTGCCCCTACTTCCTGGACCTCGCAGACTCACTAGAGACCCTAAATGTGGTTTTCTAAATAGCCAAAGGGCAATTCCTGCTCAAGAGGATGCATGTAAGAGAAATCTTCCTCACTCAGACAGTGATCTACCCAGGGACGCACTCTGTCTGAGCAAGCTGCTGAGATGCTTTTCTTAATTTTCTTTAACTTCTCTTTTAGAACAAGCAAAATGGAATGAGAGTGTTGGTGTGTTTCATGTCTTCTTCCAGAGGGGTTAACTGGCCTGAAACGCTACCCCAACAGCCACCGTGGATTTGGGGACTGTCACACACATCTCCACACACCCGGAGCCACATCACGCTTTGCCAGTATTTCCGAATTCCTTATCCCCCACCTGAAAACGGAACACAAGGCCCGGCAGCAACACCCAGCAAAGTGTCCCCATCCCCCCAAGGTGAGCGACTGCATAGCAATGAGCTTCAAGGAGCCGAGGATGGCCCATCCCATCCCCAGTGGTGAGAGCCGGGCTGTCACTGCTCTCTCTGGACCCCATAACTCACCCTCCCTGGGCCCCTGCTTCCTTGTCTGTGAGATGGGGGTGATCAGCATGCAGGAAGCCCTCCATGACGATGAGCTATCAGCTTAGGGACAAGAGAGTGAGAGACCCAGGGGGAGTCCACAGCCTTGGGGAGGTGAGGGAGCCAGGGTCACTTTCTCCCTGATCAAGCTGGCCCCGGGTGACAAGAGGCTAACCTGTTTGGCACTCAGCAACAGACTTTTCCAGTAAGAATTCCACACTTCCATGAGGCTTAATCAACTCAGGAGTGAGGAGTGAGTTAGCTTCCTGTTTCCAGAGGGTCTTCTTAGCAAAGTGAGGAAGCTGCAGATCTCCCTGAAAGATCAGCTACCAAAGGAAAATAACAATAGTGAAGACATTTTTGGTGGAATGCATAACCTCCATCCACGGCCAGATACCGCTTCTGGAACACTTCTCATCTAGGTGAGCTCATTTTTCGTATTTCAAAAGCACAACAATCTGTGTTCATGGTGCAGTCCAGGCAGAAGGTAGTTAACAGGCCTCCGGGTGTCCCCCCTTCCAGTCCAGTGCAGGGATTCAGCCGCTGCAGAAACTTCGAATCTGCTAACTGCTGTCAGCCCGCACCCTCACTCTCCTGGGGCCTGTACCTGTAGCAGGGGGCTCACATCGAGAGTCCTCATCGCCCCCGGCCCCAAGGGCGAGGCTGTCATGGGCAAAAGGTGGGTTCCCTTTCCTCTACACCCAAGGCCTCGGAAGTGCACTGCAGGTCACTGGAGGTGGCACAATGCCCCCAGCTCCCTCAGAGGCTGAGTTCAAACAATCCAAGTGGATTCTCAGTAACAAGCTGCCACCTCACTGAAGACGGGGAGCAGTTACATACTAGCAAATCCCTCACAAGTTTCTTAAAAAAGAGTTAATCGTGCTGACTTGGTACTTTACCTTCAGCCCAGACTTTCGCTTAATCCCAGAAACCCCTCCAAAGGCGTTTTTCTGAAGGCGTTCGGCGCCGCAACTCAGGAGAAACCCAAGCCCTGCTCGGCCGGCGGTGCTCACTGGGGAAGAATTCAGCCGCTCCGCCCCGACATCTGGTTTTTATTTCATATCCATGTTGTCACATTACATAACAAGCAGATGATACGGGAGATCACCACAGTGTTTCGGCTCGAGAGTCACAAAGAACGCCCAGAACACTGTTTACATTCAGGGCCACGAACGTTCACCAAGCCAAATTTAGTGCAGAGGCTGGATGACTTCAGGCTTAAGCCCAGCGCTTACAGCAATGCCCTGAAGAGAGACGCGGGACCCCACCTTCTAGCCACCTTTCACTAAACTCACTGCCACTCCTGCTTCCTTCCTCTCATCCATAGCCAAGCTGGAGGAAAGTACAATTTAGCCCTGGCCTGCATTTGCTTCTCCTCACCTGGCAGGAGGCTATGGCCTTGCAGACGTGTGCAGGAGCCCCTGCCAGCGAAGGGCAGTGTCGGTTCCAGAAAGAAGACAGAGGTCAAGTCACATGGGCTCCACCCCGGGCAGAATGCCGCCAGCAAGCATCCTGGGAGCTGGGGGTCCTCATGGGAAGCAACTCCCTGACTCCGTCCCCTTCTCCTTTGCTTATCTGGGGAAGCTGTGAGGACTGGTGTTGATAAAACATTCCAGACACACACACAGGCCATGGGCGTGGCCATGCCAGCACAGAGGCCAGGAGCCCCTAGCAGAAGTGGAAGCTGCCCCCTCCCATGCTGCCGCGCAGTCCCAAGGGGCATAAAGAGAGGGTGGCCAGGGCAGCCCGAGCCAGCATCAGGCACAGGTCTGAGGACGTTTTTCAGAGCAGCCCGTCCTCTCAGGTCCAGAAAAAGCCAGATTCCACAGCAGGGTTAGCCATCCAGCTAGGGAACCCACTAAGGGGCTCTGCGCGTGGCAGGTGGTCAGAATCAAACCACTAAACCCAGGACGCCCTGCTGGAGGAATGGTCCATGACAGCCATCTAGACTTGGGTGAACCGTTCTGCCCAGGTGCAGGTGAGAACATAATACTTCTTATTAGTACACAGCATGGCCAAAGCCAATGTGATTAGTAGAAAAACTAACATGTCAGTGACTTGGGGGTCTGGTCTGCCCCAGATGTGGGTAGAAGCCCCAAGTGTCCCCCAAGCCTGGTCCAGGGCTCCACAGACGGCAGATACACAAACTCTTGAGTGACAGCACTGGTGTTTCGCGGATTTCGCTCTCCTCCCTGAACAACAGTTAGAGAATGTTCGCTGCAGAGGAATCGTTTCACAGACTAGGTTGAGCAAAAATGGTCACAATGTGTCTGTGAGAGAGGGTGATGTTCCCTGGAGGATGGCTGGGGCCGAGGGAAGGCCCTTGCCATGAGCCCTGCCTCCACGAGGCTGCGTGGGGCAGGAATGCCAGGCAGAAAGAGCACAGCACAGGCCCAGGGGTGACCCCAAGGTGGCAGAGCTGAATGGTTTCAGGTGCTCCCTCCTCTGCCCCCAAGAGGTAAAGGCAAAGATGCAAATGGGATAAGCAAACAGAGGCCCTCAAAACAGAGAAAGGGCCAGGACTCTAGTGCCAACCAAGCAGGCCCCAAACCAGGCTCAGCGGGCAGGGCTGGCCGCAGAGCCCGGGCCGGGCCAGAGCACAGACTCACTAATGGTGCGGGGCTTCTTGAAAACGCCCCTGAATTAAACTGTTGGTCTCCTCATCTGGCATCCTTCCCTGAGCACAGCTGTGCTGTCTCTTTCTCCTAGTGTCATCTACACAAGCAGCACAGCAAAGGAAGAGAGCACAGCTGAGAAGAGTGAACAGACTCCGAGAGGTCTCCACTGCCCACGGGGGAGGCAGGCTGGGGAGGCTGAGTACAGAGGGGCCTCACTCAATGTCCAACCCTTCCCTCCACACAAACAGAGCAGTGAGAGGTTTCCACCCTTCCCCTGGACCTGACACTGGACCTCTGCTGCCCTGTGCCAGGTTAGCCGTGATCCACAACCCACGGCCACTGGCCATTTAAGAAAATGAACCCTGACGTTAACCTGCTTGAGCCCTAATACTAAAACAGGGCAGCACCGCAATTCCTAAACTGCACGCCAAGAGCGCCTTTTAAACATGCTGCTGAGATCCGCGCGGTCACAGTCTGACAAGCAGGCCTTCCCGGCTACCTGTCCTTCCATGCCAGCATTACTAGGTGCCTAGAAGGCCTGTGAGGGTTTGTGGGGTCAAGCAGCATCAGATGCACTTTAAAATCTCGCAGAGTAAGGTGCCTGCTCTGCAGCCCCGGGGCAGAGCCCTGCAGCCTTGGGCCCGGGGGGACAGCCTGGCTCCTTCTGAGCTCAGCGGCCTGGACTCCGCATGTCCCCTGCTGCGTCACGGGCACGCTGGTCTTGCATGTCACCAAGACGTGTGGCACAAGCAGGCACCAAGCCCGGAGACACCCGAGGCGGACCATGAGGCTGGGTAGCATGTGTCCAGCGCCGTGCAAACAGTGGATGAAGTGTTCTCAGTGGCGTCAGCTGTCCTGATCCGCGGAACTCATAGCCCCTGGCACTGCTTTCCGAACATCCGGGAAATGTGGAATCCGAGTGTTACATCATCCAGTTGAAGATGACAGATTTATGACAGAAAACAGCACCGGCTACTGAGGACTTTGCAGGAATGGAGGCCCCTGTCATTACTTCAGCAGGGAGGGGACACTGTGACCCAGGGCAGGCAAGGACAGCCCAGCCCCTCCAAAATCACACACAGGGGACTCCGTTTCTTACAGAACTTCAAGTTTATGTTCTAATCAAATATTACAAAGCATATTTTAAACTACATTCTTACATGAAATGCCTATGCCGAGGCTTTTTAACAGCAGGTGTTAAAATAACCGTGAACAGTGATATGGCGGTGCTTCCTCACGGTGACACAGCAGGGAGGAGTCTGGACCGCAGCCAGCAGGGTCCTTGACCTAAGCGGCCTTGGGCAGCCCCCGGGCGGCTCTGAGCACTCCCCTGTGAAGGAAGAGCTCCAAAAGGGTTCCTCCCAGAGCTGGGGCTCCATGGTTCCCGGGGGCCCTAGACCAACAGGAGGAAGGGGAGACAGAAGAACGCCCACTCAAAGCCTTACCCAAAAATGGAAAGTCAAGAAAAATCACAGCCAAATCATCTCAGTTTAGACCTGAGGAACCACAGTGATGACATCACGGTCACCATCACAGAGCGCTGGATGCCAAGGGGCCCACCTACCACATTGCAAGCTGGAAGGTGGGTGGGTGGGGCAGGTGGGCTGGGGCACCCTGGGCAGGGCGGACACCAGGCCGGCCAGCCACATGCACCATACAGTAAATGCCACCCCTCCCAACTGAGACCCCCGGTACCATCGCCATGGCTCCTAGCACCCGACAGGAAGACGAGAGGGAAACTGGCCACCACAGCGAGGCCTCTTGCCCACCCCCAGCTGCACGGTGGCCCAGGAGCCCACACACAGGACATGCATACACACATTTCCACGTCAGGCCCTTCCTCAACTGTTGGAAAGGAGGCCAGAGCCAGGTAGTGAAATTCACGAGGAAAATGTACCCCACTGTCCTCTGTCCTAAAGCAAACACTAAGAATGGGCTGCTGGGCTACAGAAGCCGAGTCACCTTTCCTCTACGTGTCCCAATAAACGAAAACGACCACACTTGTCTTCGTAAAAACGGAAACCTGCATCTGGAACAAGGTCCCTGGTGTTTCTGTCAGTGTGTCCCATGGATATGAAGCTGGTCTTCCCGTGGGTCCTCCAAGGAGCTCCCCTCAATGGCACCACAGCGCAGAGGCAGAATGTGGGGGCGGCCCAGCTGCCATGGTGCCAGCAGACCAACCTGGCACGCAGAGAGGGGAAACTGCTGCTGGTGGGCAGGCCACGTTCCCACAGTGACTTTATCTGTAGAGGGAGCCCAGGGGCCTCTGAAGGCTGCTCCAGCTCTATGCAGTGGGGACAGCGGGCAGGCAGCATTCTCAGGCCCGTGCTCCCCTCCATGGCTGCGACGGGAGGCAGACGCTGTGTGGGCTGCAGCCTGCAGAGCAGGGAGTCAAGGTGGCAGCCCGGCGCAGGGTGTGCCCAGCTGGGGAGCTTCACCCAGGCTTGGGCTCCATCCTGTGCCTCTGCGGGGGCGTTCCCAGGTGATGGGGGAGGAAGCTGTGCCCTGTTCTCCATCGCTCAGCCTCTCCCTCTCGCCAGCACACAGATGTTCTCAGCAGTAAAGCCAGCTTCTGCCTGAATTCATTTCATATTTTTAAATATGTTCTTAATGGAAAGCAACAAAAGTACTTGACAAAATGTGCTGATGTGAATGTCCCTGCAGCACCAGGGACTAATTTTAGAAGGGGCTTTGAGGAGAAACCCAAGGGACGCTCACTCGCTGGAAATGGCCTCCTCCCTGAGGAGTGTGAAGATCTGGACTAGAACCAAGTGTGCCCACGCTGCCCACGGGCCTGCTCCTCCAATCGGGGGCTGGCTGTCCCACCGTGCACTGAAATCGCAGGCCAGACTCTTCCTAACCTCATGAAAGGTGATGGCAGGAGTCATCCCAGTTTTCCACGCCACTTACAAATACAGCTGGTCAGGCCCTGGCACCTCCGGACCTCCAGATCTCCCAGACTGTCTGCTGGAAGCTAAGTACACAGAGCAAGTTTCTTATGAAGATAAGGGCCTCAAAAGAAAGCCAACCTGCCCCACTGGTGACAGAAAGGAAGACAGAAAAGCCTCCATGCCTGGCAATGTGGTGGCACATGCACTTTCAGAGATATCAGTGATACACAGGCTGAGCTGGCTCAAGAGTGAGGAATATACACCAAACACAGGGATTCAAGGCAGGGCAAATCAAACACAAAAGCCAGCCCAGAGCCCAGGGTCTGCACTGGGGATGGCCACCGGCACTTCCATGTACCCACTGCACTGTCCCTGTGAGTGTGCATGTGGAGGGGCTGCGGCTCCCTTGGCAGGGGAAGCCAGAAGACAGGCCTGCAAGGGACACATCCGGGCCTGGGCTTGGTGCTGGCTAGAAGGGGTCAGATTGAGAGAGGGCTCCCCTCAGAACTCATCATCACAGACCCCTCACAAGGGTTTGGGGAGAATTCAGACAACCCATGAGGCCTGACGAGCACCCCCGGCACCTGCAAACACATGCGTGTCCCAGGCAGCAGCTCCCAGCAGCAGGCAGAAACCGGCAGAAACCCTCCCTAGAGGAACATACTACCCACCTCAAAACAACATCCAAAAAGGATGGGCATAAAGTCACAATCAAGAACCATGCAGAGCGGGAGTAAGCCCCGGAAAGACCTCAATTGTAGGAAAATCAGGCACTGACCCAAAACACATGTGAAGAGCACTTGACGAAACAACAGAGGTTATCCAGGGTCAGGCTGGAGCTAGTGGCCACCAGGTCCTGTCATTTAGTGACTGTGCAACCCTGGGTGGCTTCCTCAACCTCCCTGTGCCTTAGCTTCCCATCTGCCAAAGGGGGATGAGGAGAGCCCACACACTCCCGGGAGCAGGAATAAGAAAGAAAGGAAACAGATGTCTCAGCTGTTACTATTAATAACTATCAGACGTGTCACATGGATCTGAACGATCCAAATGGAACTTGTAGAAACAAAACTGTCATCATTAAAATTTAAAACTAAATGAGTCAGTTAACTAATCAAGTATTAATAGATAAAGCTGAAGAGAGAATTTGTGAACAGTAAAAGAGCACTGAAGAAATAACCCAGGATGCAGCACATAAAGGTAAGAGATAAAAAGCAGGAGAGGTTAGGGGACTGAAAGGACAGAGGGAGATACGCTAACACACATCTGTAAATCCAAAATAAAATTCGAAGCTCCCAACCATCTGAATGGACGTGTTCCCTCAACCAAGGGCATTCCAACATTAACCTGAAAAACTAGCTCGGGTTGTGATGGGAAGCGGGAGCCAGACGTGCCTCATGACACTCTCCTCCCTTTCAGAATTGCTGATAGAACCCTCTTTAAGTCTGATGAGAAACATTTCAGTTTATTCCCTCTGAAGCCTCCTACTCAGAGGCTTCATCTGCATGGTAAATCCTTGGTCTCCACAACCCCTTATCATAATCCAGACACTCCTTTGTATTGATAATAACTCCTCCAACCAACTGCCAATCAGAAAATGTTTATATCTACCTATAATCTCAAAATCCTGCACTTCGACTGTCCCGCCTTTCTGGACGGGACCAATGTTCATCTTCCACATGCTGGTGCATGTCTCATGTCTCCCTAAAATGTATAAAACCCAGCAGTGCCCCGACTACCCTGGGCACATGCTGTCAGGACTTCCTGAGGCTGTGTCATGGGCATGTCCTTAAGCCTGGCTAAAGAAACTTTTTAAATTGAGTGAGACCTGTCTCAGATACTTCTGGTTTACACACCTAATCAGAGTCCCAGAAAGAAAGAAGAGAGATGATGGGAGGGCGAGGTGCAATGCCAAGGCACGAGCACTAGAGAAGCATTCCAAATGAAAGCCGGCATGCCCAGCCACACGCTGTCACACGCCACAAGGCGCCAACCCGACAGACCAATGAAAGCCGGTACGCCCAGCCACATGCTGTCACACGCCACAAAGCGCCAACCCGACAGACCAGGCGACAGAAAGTCCAGACACAGACAAAGCCCACACGGAACTCCAGGGCAGGACAAAGGTGCCATCTCAACCACTGGGACGACCGGGTCGCTGTCTGGAAAAAGAGGTAACATTAAATCCAAACCTAATACCATACACAAGAGTAACCTCAAAATGAACTGGGAGCGTAAATGTGAAAAATGAAACAGTACAAGCACTTAAAGAAAACACTGTAAGTCAAGGAAGACTTTCTAACCAGGACTGAAAATCCAGATGCAATTTTTAAAAATCGTATGTTTGATACATGGAGGAAAAACTTTTACATGGCAAAGCCAGCATGAGAAAGAGTACCAAAACACAGTGGACAAACTGCGAGCAATTACTTGCAATACACATAACAGATAAAGGCCAAAATCCCTTACATCTGCACAACTCTTACAAACTGTGGGAACAGAGACCAAAAGCCTAACAAAAAAAACAAAGGCAAAGACAGAAAAAGACCCTTATGACCTGAGATGTCCTTCATCTACCAAACCGGCAAATAAGTAATACACTCCACTGCAAAGCCTTGTGGGAACAGGCTCGCTCAGACGCTACTGGTGGGAATGCAAATTGATGTTCCCTACAAGAAATTCTGAGAAAAATCTAACAAGATGATATATCTGCTTATCTTTTGATAGAAATCACTCCACAAACCAACTGCAAAGCTACAACTCAGATGGCAGACACGGTGACTTACACCTATAATCCCAGCACTTTGGGGACCAAGGTGGGACAATCACTTGAGCCCAGAGTTTGAGGCCAGCCTGAGCCACACAGCAAGACCCCATCTCTACAAAAAATTAAAGATAAAAAATTAGCTAGGCATGGTGGCATGGGGCTGTCGTCCCAGCTACTTGGGAGGCTGAGGTGGGAGAACTGCTTGAGCCCATGAGGTGGAGGCTGGAGTGAGCCACGGCTGCACCACTGCCCTGCGGTACACCAAGCGTCCACAGGACACTGTGTGGGAGAGTGGCTGGAGGAATTACAGAGGGTTTGCTGTACACAAGAACCAGCAAGAGCCCGTGGACAGACATGGTGTGGTTTCCAGGACATGCTGTTAGAGGAGCTGCCTATAGGACATGCTCTCTGTGCAAGAAAGAGGGCAGATTAAAGCACACAAGGCCACCCAGGACAGAAAGGGCAGCTCGTGGGGACAGGGTAGAAAGGACAGGGGCACGGCAGGGGTAGGGGACCCCTTCTCAGAGTCTGGCTCCTACACAGTTCTGGCTTTTGAAACTGCAATCGGGTTTCACATAATCAGAAAGTGAAAATTAATAAAATCAAAAATATGAAGGCGGGAGAACTCTAAAATGAAATACAAACAGAAACCAGTGAACCAAACCCATTTCAAATGAGTAACATCAGCGCGCTGGGGCAGGGTGCAGCATGCATAAGAACACGCCGCAGCGGCTTTGGCCCCGGTATCCAGACCATGTGCCCTCAGCAACGGCTGGACTCTAGTCCGGGGGCTTCCTTCCCACAGAGGCATAGGTTAATCATCTCGGAATATTCTGGGATCAAGACTGAACAAATAAGTAAGTGCATTACAGATTCTGAGAGCTCCACGTCTCATTGTCAGGGAGGGAGTAACAAATGAGAAAAGGAGAAAGGCGGCCGAGGCCCTTGCGAGGCGGGGCTGGGGGGCTGGATCTGAAGGGCCAGACGTGCGGGTGGGGCCGGCAGGTGGGGGTTGGGGGCAAATCCACACACAACTATTCACAGCTCTGGCTGCCGAGAGCTGGTTTCTAAATAGCACTCCCCAAGAAAGGAACCAGGCCGCCTTGAGAAACAGCTGATCCCAGGCTGGGGCAGGGAAAGTACGGGAGAGATTAGAACATTCTGAGTATCCAGGAGGGTAAAGAAGGGCCCCGACATGGGAGGGGCTTGCCAGAGATGCCAGCATGAATGGGCTCTCGTTGGCCAAACTGGAACAATTTGGGCAGCAGAATACATACTGAAAATAAAAGACTATAACCCAGTTAATCAATTAAGAGTCTATGAGTTCGAACTAACGTAAGTACACAATAAGTAAACACATAAATGAGGAAGAAAGGAAAGCCTTTCCAGCAGAAAGTAGCCACAGGACGTCCGCATTTCACGGCGTCCACAGATTCTGGGAAACTGCTACTTAAAGCCAGGGAGAGGTCCTAAAACAATGCCAGGCCTTCGGTAGTCGTTGGATTATAACACTGGTGAGAAAAAAACCTTGGTTTCGTTCTGTATTATTTCACTTATAAGTCACAGTTTCCAAGAACGTCTTGAGGAGGTACATGAGGGCTTCCCGTCTCGAACGTGGTAAGAATGATGGCACTAGAAGATGACCGGTGGCCACCACGACAGTAACAGACTCAGGCAAGAACCCTCAATGGACGCTGAGACTCCCAGCTCAGGAAGCAGCAGGCTATCTGCACAGTCCCAGATGGTCTCCCCCCAGATACCTGCTAATTATGCAGGAAACAATGTCACTTTGCAGCGGAGACACCCGGCAGTACCCTCTTCACCGAGGTTCCAGGCAGCGGCGGCGGTGGACTATCACCACAGCGGCCTTCACAGTCAGAGGATCACTGGAATCCAACCGTGACGAAACTGCCGAAATCCCAAGCTAAGAAACATTTCACGAAATAGCTGCCCCTGCGCTTCCAAAACGTGAATGTCATGAAATAAAAAACGATGAGGAGACTGTCCCAGAGCAAAGGAGATTGGGAGGACATGAGAATCCCATGCGCTGCAGGACCTGGCATCCTCTTTCGATAAGAGCACATTATTAGGCCATGAGCAAAACATAAATAAGGCCTGCAGAGGAGAGGACAAGGCCGGAACGCTGCCATTTTCCTGCCCCACTCACTGTACATAGTTGATGAGAGACCACGCTTACTTCAGGCAACATGGCCTGCAGTAGTCGGGGGAGGGCATCACATCTACCACTAACTTTCAAATGATTCTGAAAAAACATTATGCACATAAATAATCAATCATCCTTTGGACTATTTTTGTTGATTTTTTGTAAGTCTGAAATTAAAGCAAAATTAAAAGTTAAAAAAAAGAATTTAAGGAATAAAATTCCCCATTATTACTAGAAGACACTAATCTTCAGATTCAGAAAGTCCAAAAAAATATCAACAGGGGCCAGTGAAACACTTACAAAATATGTAGAACACTATGACCATGAAACACCTAGAGAGACACAACAGATTCCTGCTAAGGAACTAAACAGCCACGGTGGAATTCAGTGACCGATCACATCCTCAGAGCACAGGGAGAGAGCAGCTGCCTCCCAGCACTGTCTTCAGTGAGGGATATTTAACAACAAACAGGAAAGAAGGCAACTCTCAGACTAACAAAAAACAGAACAACAGAACTTACTTCTGCAGGAATTTCTTTCTTTCTTTCTTTTTTTTTTTTTTTTTGAGACAGAGTCTCACTCTGTCGCCAGGAGCGCAGTAGCACCATCTCGGCTCACTGTAACCTCCGCCTCCTGGATTCAAGAGATTCTTCTGCCTCAGCCTCCCAAAATTTCTAAAGGATATTCCTTCCGGAAGAAAAGTAAGAGCAAAAAAAAACCCAGAATATCTGATATTCAACAAGCAGCAGCAAGCAAGTAATATCCACATATAGGAAAGGCTCAAGAGCAGTGGCCGTCAGAAGCTGTGGTCATGAAAGCAGCACACGGCCAGCCGTAGCCTCCCATCAGCTGCTGGGAGGAAGCCCACACACACCCAGATACATCAATTCTGCAAATGAATAAGAAAATAAAATCAACGACTAACAGAAAAATGAGTGCCCAGTGTCAGAAGACACTGACAGTCACAGCAGGGGGTGGTCAGGCACATGCCGAGCGAGGGCCACCTCCTGAGACCCAGCAACGTGCGCTGGTCTGTCTGAGGGCACTGGCACTATGTGTAAGATGGGGTGGCCATGCTGGACGTCATGCAGAGTTAAAAGTGGCTTATGCATGACCTGGCAATCCCATTCGCAGGCAGGGACCCAGCAAAAGCCCAAGTTTTCGTGTGCCAGAAAACAGGCAGAAGAATGTCCACGCATCATGTTTGAGAGCAGCCACATCTGAACGTAAGTCAAAGTTGTGAAAATTCACACAATAGAATGCAAGGCACCAATGAACACCAGTCACCTGCGGCTCCATGCAGAAACACGGTTCTCAAATACAGTCTTGCCTGAAAGAGAACCCACAGAATAGAAAGCACACAGCATAATCCACTTATATAAAGTTCAGAAACATAAAACTAAAATCATATTGTTTAGGAACCTGTGCATGTATGAGAAAACCTTTTCTTAAAACAACAGAATGAAAAGCAGAACTGTAAATGTCCTAGTAATGGTCTCTGTCTCCCAGAGCACAAGGCCACTATTTCCATCGCTCTTCTTCAAATGATGCATATAAGCCCTATGTATTCTGTAATTCTTTGAGATTTATAATTAAAATTTAAAATAAATGCTTGTGGAAAGCAAGAAAAGAGTGTAAGTAAGGGGGCTGTGAAAGAGATAAATCAAATGAAAAAAAAAATAAGAGGGAATCACAGAGAATGGAATGCCAAACCCCACCAGCCTGTGACAAATGACATAGGGAAATCTACATTTGCTAAATATGGAAATAGGTGGGCCTCTTTTGTTATGCAAAAATATGTAATGTAATCAAAACTGTTTTGCTGTTGAACTTTTCTAGCTATGAATTATTGGCAAATATAAAATACACTGATTCTGGTAGATTTCTTATAATCTACAAAATTTTCTGAATCCTTTTGAGTCTTTTTATGTGAATTTATTTTGGTTCTTCCCATCTTAATGAAACTGCTGGCATCTGAAGCCACACTGAAAACATGTGCTACCTGTGAGGTCAGCCTCAAAACACAGCTCTTCTTAAGACGGAGCCTCTAGAGTTCCCCGGCCCTGAAAAAGATTCATTTTTGCTTTCAAATGCTCCCCAACTTGTAAGAACTAGATATTCTCTCCACCTTGGGTATTTTTAAATCAATTATAAAAACTGAAATACTTGTTTTATCTAATCTTTTTTATTTTTCAAATCATTCTCTGGTATTTACATGATTTATACCACTTTCCTTGTGTAACAACTTTCCAGTAATAAAAGCTTTGATAGTGAATAACTATATAATGTACTGTTATTTTATTTTCCCCAATATTCTATTTAGGGTTTTAAATCTATGTTCATAAACAAATGTGCTTAGAATGTTTGCCTTATTGTTGCCTCTAACAGGTTCTAAAATCAAGATACTCTGAGCTTCCTAAGATTAGATCGCATTTTTCTGTGTTTTGAGGCAATCTTAAATAAGGTGAACATGTGCAAATGTCGGAAAAATATTACATTATTCCTGAAGGAGTAGCTGCTTTCAAGAATTACCTAACTGGGTCCTCTGCGGAGTTCTCAAAAGTTCCTCCTTTAAGTGATAACTAACTCATGCTTCTTCTTGCCAGATTACGCCATGCTTTTCTTCTAAGTTCAGACATTTTCTAGTTACTTGCTCTGGCCCGTTCAAAGCCCTCCAAAGCCTTCCCATAGAGCACAGAAGAACACCACAGCTCCTGCTACAGCAGGACTTTCCCCTAGACACTCCTTCATCATTCTCAGGGCAGCGTCTATCCCTGAGGGCACATCCCATTGTTACCTGGGGGCAGGGGTCTTGACTATGAGTAGTTCTTGATGTGTTGAACAAAGAATTGGACAAAACATACAAATCGAGCAATGAAAGAATGAAGCAAAGAAAGCACAGATTTTTTGAAGCAAAGGTATACTCCACAGAGCAAAAACAGGCTCGAAAGCTAGAGGCTCAAGAGCCCCAGCTGCAAAATCTTCTGGGGTTTAAGTACCCTTTAGAGGTTTTCTATTGGTTATGCCCTATGCAAATGAAGACTTGGTTCATGACCAATCAGAGGCCAAAGTGAAGTTACAGCCTACAAATGAAGACTTGGCCTGCAACCAATGAGAGGCTGAAGTGAAGGCTCCCTGTCTCCAGATCCTATTCTCTTGCCTTGCAATGACTAGTTTAGGGCAGTAAAGCCTTACACTTCGGAGTACAAGCTGCCTGGTTAAGAGTCAATTGCTTGGCACAGCTCCTTGGGCCAGTGATTTCCTTTCTCAATGCCTCAGTATCCTCATCTGTGAAATATGGATATTGTAAGGATAGCAGGACCCATCCCTAGGCTGTTACAAGGATTACATCTGTAACTATGTAGAAAACACTTAGGAAGTGCCTGTGCAGAGCAGATGCCATCTCTACCAGCCATATTTACTATCATGTCGTTATTTACCCATCTACTGCTTGACTTTCCCACCAGCACCAGGTGTGCCAATGGGTGAGGGGTTTCCTGTGTGGCTCACCAGTAGACTCCAGTGCTTACAACAGCCTGGCATGTAGCCGATGCTCACAAGAGGTATCTTGAACGGCTGAGTGCTGGTGTGTGGACGGGAACCAGCCTAAGGAAAGCACCTTCAGACTCTTTGTCCTATGTGGGTGCAGGTAGCCTGGGTCTGTCACTCAGCCCAACACCCGGGACCCGACTCCTGGCTTCGATGAGCAATGTCACCCAAGTCTGCCCCAAGCACATGGGCAGATTCTTGTGGCCCTTTCTTCTCAGGAAGCCCAGGAAGAACTGCAGTCCCTGAGACAGAACCCAGCACTGCTGCAGGGTGTGCTCAGGCATCCTGCCGGAGTGGGCGGGGTGCACGTGCCACGAACGGCTCACCCTTGATGATGAGGGTGACTCATGCATGGCCCTTGTCCCCGAGGTTCTGTTTCTATGACTTTATCCTAACAAAACAATAAAGATATGAACAGTCAGCCCCAGACATAAAGACACATGTGCAACAATGCTCACTGAGGTGTTATATACTATACCAAAAACTTAAAGCCCACTAATAGAGGATTTTTAAGTACTGAAATATTATGGAGTGACAAAAAATCCCACTGCTGTTATATCATGTACGTAATAGGTACAGGTATCGACACGGGGAGACAGAGAGGGAAAGAGAGAAAAAGAGAGAGAGAGAGAGCACCTGCTTGGTAATCTCCACAAAAGACATCTCTGACTTTCCCTGAACTGTGCACCCCACAGTTAACTGTAGGCTCGTGGGGTAAACAGGACACTTTCCCTTCTTTCATCTGTCAGTGTTGTTGGATGTTAAGCAAGGATAAGACTATATCTTAACTGTCACAACTGAGGAAGAGGAGTATTTTCCCATTTATTAAATAAACTGCTTTCATTTAACAAAATTAAAGCCACAAATCCGGCAGCTCCTTGCAGAGCGTGCGCGTGGAAGACGCTGGGCCATGCTGGGCAAGAGAGGGGGAGTCTGGGACCTCTCAGTCCAGGCCCTCTACCTCAGTCTACGCAGCCAAAGACTCCAGCGTGTGCGCCTGGGAAGTGCTTTTTCACGCGTGGACTTGGGAGAGGTAATGCTGAATCCATGTCTCCGCCCAACCTGAATTTGAGGAGGAAGACGCCTGTGAGAGCTCAGAAAGCATCCCCTGGCACGGGGCCCCCAGGCAGCCGGTCACACACACCGGGGGCCTGCAGAGGGAAGAAACGCCACCACCACAGCAGGCAGAAGTGTCACAAAACACTCGGTTATTTTTTCTAAAAAAAGACAAGAAAACGCATTGCTGTTGAAATCTTTAACTTAAAAAAGCAACAGTGCAAATTTCAGAATGAGATATATCCTCTATTGCTTCCTCTAGCATCCAGGCCACAAAAAGCGCATCTGAATGGGGACACGTGCTATGGTGTGCACTGATGAAGCACTGACAAAGGCTGCAGTGACTTTCAAAATGCTAAGGAGTAGCTCAGTTGAAGGTGTGGAACTAGAAGGCAGCTGAGAAAATTAAAAAGTAGCTCCAGCACATAAATAAGAAACGTGGGGTCTCCGAAAAATACTTTCAAACATAGAATACTTGGACAATCCTGAGTTTGAAGCCCAAATCAGACATGCAATGGCAAAAACGTAGCCACAGTTAGATGAAAGAAACACAGTCCTGAGCCATCCTAAGAGAAAAGCAATTCTGCCACCACTCACCAATAACGTTCTCCATAACGTGGAGAAAAGGTCCTCACTGTGTAGTATCCCAGACAGAAAGGCTGGTGAGAGTGAGAATTAAAAGTGAGAGAACCATAGCAATTTTTAAACTCCTTCAGAGTAAATAAATAAATCCTAATCCCCGTAAAGCCTATTGCCATTATGTGTTTGCTCTCCAGGGGCCAAGCAGGGCCAAAGTGTCTGCGTGGCAGCCTGTGGCTTCCCGCTCAGCAGCCCACCTGCTTCGGTGCACCAGCCAGCATACTCAGGACCCAGGGTGGACACCACGGAGGACTCTGATGCAAGTGGCAACAGGGCGGCCAGGAGAGCCCCACTCACGAGGCACCACAGCTCACAGTCAGCACAACTGGGGACCCACACTGCACACAGCCTGTTCTCTGTCTCCTGTGGAAAGCCTGGTCAGTTGTTCTTAAACTCGCTATCCCTAGGAGAGGAGGCCATAACGGAAGGGGGTGTGGGTGAGGTGCTGCTGTAGGGACGAGGTGGCAGGGATGGGAGCCAGCGAACCAGAGACTGTGAATATGGCTGCAGCACCCTGGCTTAGGAAGAGCAGAATCTACACCGACCTGGGAAGGAAGAACAACTGCAGCTCAGACACTTCCAAAGCACAGCTTCAGAAATTAGCAAGATCTTTCCTCTAAGACAGTGCTCTCTTCAGCTAAAAGCAAGCACTCTTCACCAAAGGGTGCTGAACCGAATCGCCACAAGCAATGGAATGAAGTTAAACCCCTACCTCACACTATATGCGACACTTAAAGCAGAATAGATCAGTGACCTAAATATAAGAACTAAAACCATAAAACTCATAGAAGAAAACGCAAGGAGGAAATCTTCATGACCCTGGATTTGGCAGTGGCTTCTTAGATATGACATCAGAAGCCAGGCAACACAAGAAAAAACAGATTAACTGCACTTTATCAAAATGGAAAACTTTTGTGCACCATAGGACACCATCAAGAGAGTGAAATCACAACCTACAGAAGGAGATATCTGCAAACTATATATCCATAACATATGAAGTACCTCTACAACACAACAAAAAACAAACAACCCAATTGAAATACGGGCAAAAGACTTGAATAGTCATTTCTCCAAAGAAAATACGCCAATGGCCAGTAAGTCCATGAAAAGATGTTCAACATCGCTATTAGGCAAATGCAAATCAAAACCACAGTAAGACACCATCCACACTCACTAGGATGACTATCATTTCAAAACTGGAAAATAAGGAATACTGGTGAGGATGTGAAGAATTTGGAACCCTTGCACGTGGTGGGCGGGAACACAGAATGGTACAGTGTTATGGAAAACACTTTGGTGGTTTCTTAAAAATTAAACACAGGGCTGCGCGTAGTGGCTCACATCTGTAATCCCAGCACTCTGGGAGGCTGAGGTGGGTGGATCACCTGTCGTCAGGAGTTCGAGACCAGCCTGGCCAACATGGTGAAACCCCATCTCTACTAAAAATACAAACAAATTAGCCAGGCGTGGTGGCAGGCGCCTGTAGTCCCAGCTACATGGGAGGCTGAGGCAAGACAATCACTTGAACCCAGACGGTGGAGGTTGCAGTGAGCCGAGATCGTGCCACTGCGATCCAGCCTGGGTGACAAAGCAAGACTCCATCTCAATTAAAAAAACACACACAAAACTATCATGGGATTCAACAATTCTCTCCAAGGTATATACCCAAAAGATCTGAAAGAAAGGGCCTCAGAGACATATGTACACATTATGTTCACAGCAGCATGAGTCACGATGTCCAAAAAGTCACGATTGTCAAAGGTCCATCAGGAGATGAATAGACAAAATTCGATGTATGCACACAGTGGAATATTATTCATCCTTAAAAATTTGAGGAACCAAATTCTGACCATACCACAACACGGGTGAATCCTGACACATTATGCCAAGTGAAGGAAGCCATGCACAAAAGGACAAATACCATACAATTCCACTCACAGAAGGTCCCTAGAGGAGTCAGATTCACAGAGAAAGTAGAGAGAAAGTAGAATGGTAGGTGCCGCAGCTGGTGGGAGGGCAATGGGATTGTTTACTAGGTATGGAGTTTCTGTTTGGGAAGATGAAAAAGTTCTGGGAATGAATGATGGTGATGGTTGCCCAAGAACGTGAAAATATTCACTGCCATTGACCTGTGCACTCAAAATGCTTAAAACTGTAAAATTTATGATATGTGTATTTTACCACAAAAAAGGCATGATGAACACAGAAATTAATATACCTATTGGTAAGTAGACTGAAATAACACCCAAGTGTTATTTCAAGAACTAAAAAGAAACACATTGTTTATTAAAAGAATCAAGGATTGCTTTATTAACCGATTAAATGATCTTCAAGGCATAATAAATGACAAAGCAAGGAGCTGGAAGAAAACAACAGATGGCAGTATGTTTGAAAATCTCTATGATTTGCTTGAGACTTCTGGGGCCATGGGCATCCCAGTGAGCCGGCAGCTGGCTGCTTCTCTGGTCCGAGACCCCCACATCCGCCACACCTGAGGACTCTCTGAATGGTGATGGGAGCCCGTGGAGCAGTTCACATGCTGCCCCCAAGCACACAGAAGTCACCCCTGTCATGCTGCTAAAGAGAAGTGCAAAACGGGCCCAGATATGTACCCTTCCCAGGCTATGAGCGTGGGCACAAGAGGCACAGCCTGAGCGAGACCACATCACTCACTGGTGGTTCCCAACAGTCTGCACCTGTCTCTGGAAAAAAACCCTGACTAGGATGATTCACCAACTGCCTTCACTGAACAAATGTTTCAGAATCTGAGTAGCAGAGCTCCAAGGAAACCGCAGGAACCTGGGGTCAGAAGGCGGGGGCCTCGCCCAGCTCTGCTGGCAGCTGGATTTCCTGGGGCACCCGGCCTTGCCTTAGGAGCCTGGCCGTACCCACCTGTGAGGGAAGGTGTGCCTTTCCCACGGAGGGGCCCAGGGCTCAGCTGAGCCAATGGCATGAATGAGGCAAGCCGAGACCTGGTGAACATTTTTCCCCTTCCCCAGGGGCTGGGGGGGGCACCTCCAAGCAGCTCAGAAACTGGGGTCTAGTTCCCCTGCCCTCAGAACCTGCTCTGCAGAGCCCGGGTGTCCAGAGAGTGACAGTTGCTCTGTCCCTCAGCTACAATATAGAAGTCTTTTCTCAATTTTACACACAAAGTTAATACTGTGGACAGCCTGGACTTACTTTTCATTCATGAAACTTCCTTAAATTTGGTTCATACCACAGCTTGTGTGCATAGGCAAAAAACAATTCGAAACTGAAATCCCCAAATCAGATGCTAGCCCCCAGCCAGCCAGCCAGCCCAGACTTGGCCCAGGGCTGCCGTTCTGCCCACGGGGCTTTCCGAGAGAGACTGCCTGGCTCACAGGATGGGACTCAGAACCAGGGCCTGACACCCTCCCCAAAGCGTGCCAGTGCCCTATGGGTACTCGGAAACACAGCAAGCCTAGAGACACCCTGGCAAAGTCCACGGGCATAGCCAAGCCCTGCCTGGTTCCTGGCCCGCACTGCTCCCTGCAAGCAGACCTCAAGCACAGGCCCCTGGAGAGACTCTGGACAGTCTTCCCTCCACGCTGTCCCCGCATGCCTACCGTCCAGGGGCCTGGGGTGGCCGCCATGTCTTCTGAATGTCTGCACAGGCCCACAGCAGGCCCTGTCCACAAGGCCCCTGACTGCACACCCCTCCACATCTGCCCATGGCTGGTCCCCGGGGGTTGCCGTCTCACGCCCCCTGAGGACACCCTGAAAGCCACATGTCTGCACCATCCACCTATAGCAGGGGCTCAGTCAATACTTGCCAAATGCCTGAATCAGCCCTGAAAAGATGGGAGACCAACTTCGTTCTTCCAGCCACCCTGGAAGAGCCCTGGCGCTGGCCCAAGTGTGCTCCCTGGTCACCCAGGACTGTGGGGAGCCCAGCTCCCAGGCTTCCGGCATCTTTAAGGGTACCCCAGATGAAAAGCATTCTACAAAAACAAGAGCAGGATGAACACAGTCCAGGGGCCTCCTGAGGATCTCAAACCCTGCTGAAAAAGCCTTATGATGAATGTTGCTGCATGCAACAGGAAGCATTCTGTAAGGCATCTGTCCTTATCTGGACAGTGAGGTACTTGCTGTCCAACCCCCAAGTTTCCCAGAGCTGAATGTAACACTGTGCAAGCCTCACACACAGGGATCTTTCTTAGCCCCTACAGAATGCCCACTGGAAGGAGGCAAATGCTCCCGACGAGGAAACATCTTATCCTTGAGAGTGGGGAGCTGCTGGGGGAGGAAAGAGAAACACCACACATTTCAGGAAATAAATTATATCTGTGCCCCGCATCCTCCCCTGCAAGCACAGCACACACCCTATCTGCCAGGCTCGGCACCGCTGAGAAAAGGACTTTGTTGGGCGCAGCCACGCGCCTGACCCCTCGGGCGCCTGCTGGCCCTCTTTATCTCCAGCCGCCCAGCCCAGAGCTCTGAAGGCAGGCCAGCCCTGGCCAAGAGTCAGGAGCGGTGGAGCTGGGCTTGGTGTTTATGTCTGATCCAGACAACTGGGGGTTTATGACGATTTACTGACGCAAGAGCTCCCCGAAGCCGCATGCCAGAAATTAATCAAGGGAGGAGGAATTCTTTTTAAGAAACCACTTGGCGGCTGCAAACCTGCCTGAAAGGCTGGGAGTGTAAGCTGAGCTCCTTCCTCCAGGCCCAGGCCACCAGGCAGCAGCAGCACACCCGGGATCCACAGGCAGAGCCCAGGGCCAACTCCTGGCCCCAGATGGAGGCAGGCGGCATGGAAGGTCCTGCAATGCCAGCCCCCTTCCCCTCCTCCCCAGCTACCTCCCCACCAGCCAGTCCTGGGCCAGCCCACCCCCAAAAGGATTCAGAAGGGGTTCATGGGGACCCCACCAGCTGTGCAGACCCCAAAGGCGGGTCCTCCTACTGGAATGACAGGAACCCTCCATTATTTGCCAGTAACATTCTTTTCTCAGGAGTTGGGTTTTATGGTTTATAATCACTCATCACTAAAAGAGAAAAAAAGTAACACATACAAGTTTGATTCCTGTCAACTCAGTGAGACAGGGGCAGCCTCTGCAGTAGCAGCTGGGGCATGGGAGGCCAGAGGCCAGGGTGGGCCAGCAGCTCCTCTCCAGCTTTCTGTGCACCCCTCCTCCCAGAGGGGCACCCCTCCTCCTCGGCTCCCCCATTCCTGCCCCGCCTGCACCTGGGCAGCAGTGTCAGGCAGGGTGCTGTCGGCTGAGGGAAGGAAGCTGGCATCACACAGACACCCGTGCTCGATTTGTTTTGTGATCTAATGTCCAAGTATTTCTGAAATTTCAAACACTGAAGGACACAGGTTATTTATATTTATCAAAAAGGGCATGAGTCTGACAAGGTTGACTAAACTAAACCTTGCCAGATACTCGGGGCCTGGCCTGGGCTACAGAGGGTTCTGGATCCCAGGATGAGGACAGCAGCTGACATCCCTGGGCAGGACCAGGCCCTGGGCTCCACGCCTGCCTCACTTGATCCTCACCAGAACCCTGTAAGGCAAAGTCTCTTAGGGGCCCCATTTCTCAGAGAAGGGAGCAGAAGCCCAGTGGGAGGTGGCCACAGCCACATGGAGGAGCCTGGATCAGTGGCCAGAGCGCCGATGGCCAGAAGCCACACACGCAGGCCAGGCACAGCCGTCTGGAGAGCCATGGCAGGGCCACAGGAGAGCTAGGAGGGATGCTAGGAGTGGCACTGAGTAGCCAGACTGCCAGCTTTCCACAGGAGCATTGGGAAGGGGAGGTCCAACCAGGCCCCAGAGCGGACCCTGTGCCAAAAGAAGAGACGCCCGCAGGAACCACCACGTGGGAGGGGCAGCTGCTAACTCTGCCTAGTTCCAACAGCCTGAGCGAGGACCACTGCGGACCGTGGCCGGTCACCTGGCAACCAGGACTGCAAGAGGGCGATAGGAAGGACTGTGGCCCACCAGGGACACCCGAACTCTAGCCCCCCGAATGTCGGCCTGGGCTTCCACTCCAAGAGGCTCTTCTCCAACACTGGACAGCCTGCCAGCGATCCCACGCAGCGGCAGAAGGCGGCCAGGCAGCAGAAGTGACATAGGTCAGCAACCTTCACACTCTGGTTTCGTACCTCGGAGAAGGATCCTGATTCTGACAAACAAAATAACTGCTTCCCACAAACCTAAGAAGATCCCCTGGTCGGCGGGGTGCAGTGGCTCACGCCTATAATCCCAGCACGTTGGGAGGCCAAGGCGAGTGGATCACAAGGTCAAGAGATGGAGACCATCCTGGTCAACATGGTGAAACCCAGTCTCTACTAAAAATACAAAAATTAGCTGGGCGTGGTGGCATGCACCTATAGTCCCTGCTACTCAGGAGGCTGAGGCAGGAGAATCACTTGAACCCAGGAGGTGGAGGTCGTAGTGAGCTGAGACCATGCCACTGCACTCCAGCCTGGGCAACAGAGTGAGACTCCATCTCAAAAAAAAAAAAAAAAAAGATCCCCTGGTCATGAAGCCTGGCCTTCTACAAGGAGAAAAAGTGCTGGCTTCTTCCTCACTAAGCTATCTGTATTCAATGTGTCAATAAAAGTATATTTATCTTTAAATGTTTTAAGTGAGCAATTACACTGAATGAAATACACTTTTAAATGTCGTACACTAAATGTGGTATTTGTAACCCGACCATTCGGTTGAAAGAGATCTTGCCCTAGGCCTTCTCCATCCCAAAAAGGCCCCTAAAGAGGACAGGCTATGCTGCACCCCAGCCACACGGGCCAGGCTCCTGCACACTGACCTGCTGTCCTCTGCATGTGCACTGCCCACCTGCCTGGCCTTGGGGGCCCAGAACACAGAGCGGGGAGGAAGGCAGGTACCCCTGAATACAGCCCAGGGGACACAGTGACACCCAGCACGGCTAAGTCAAGCTCTCGGCCTGCCCAGAAGGCAAGCGGGACAGATGGGTCATGGGAGCAAAGGGTGGACGGCACTGCCCTGACACTGGTGACACGAAACACAACGTCCTGCATACGATTCCTCAAGCTAAATCCGGAATGAATTCTTCCTTCATTCAAGGGGAAAACGGTAACAGCCAGGAGAAGGAGGCAGGTGGGGGAGCGCAGACAAGCAGGAAGGGGCGGGATGGCCTGCCCACTGCATCCTGATCAGGGAGATTCTAGAGCATTTACAAGGTGCGACATAAATCACCTCATAAAATATCTGAATAAAAGTGCTATAAGAGCTGCTTAAGTCTGCAGATGTATTTCAGTCCACTTTAAAATATAACCCAGCAGTTATTTTACTACGACATAAAGATGAATGTAAGCCTGGAAAGCAACCTGGGACTCGTGAACTAAGCCGTCCAGATACCGAGTTCCACGAGAGAACCTTCAGCAGGCACACACAGGGACCAGGTGAGGGACCTGCAACAACACCACGTCACTGTGGCTGCACCGGACTCACGTGCAGGGCGCCGACAGGTAAAGCTCAGCTTCCACTCTGGGCTACAGCAGACCGGGTCCTCCCACGCCAACCCTCCAGCCAGGAACACAGAGGACAGGATGCAATCTAAAACATGGATCCACTCGAGGACCCCAGGCCAGGGAGAGAAGGGGCCAAAAGAGGGCATACCTGGCCCACGTTTCCCCTAGAGGCTGAGGAGCTGAGCAGCATGGGACGGCTCAGACCCCAGGAAACCAACACCAGACTGATTGTGGGGGTGAGGAGAGCCCCGTGACAGGAGCGAGGACAATGTGGACCCGACCAGCCCTGACAGAACCCGCAGTCAGACTTGAGCATAAAGAGATACAAGAGGGAAAGGTGGACATTTCATAGCAACAAAAGGGCAGTTATTCCAACAACAATGTGTAAAATTCTAAATCTGCCTAGGCTTAAAATAGCTTCAAAATAAATAAAAGCTAAACCTGACAGAGCTAAAAAGACAAACAATGGCAATCCACAAGGACAGCGAGTTGTTAAAATTCCATTCCCACCAACTGACAGAAAAGCAGACGCTAAGATGAGTAAAGGTAACAGGAGATCTGAACACGATGATTAATTTGATGAAATGGACATGTAAAACTGGCCAATCTCCATTGCTGACTTTTTTCTTCAAGTATACATCAAATGTTGACAAAATTGACCACATAATCAATACAGCAAAATTCAAAGAATTTCTAAAAACTGAAATTACATAACATGAGTGATCATAGTGAAATTAAACTAAAAATCAATAACAAAATGAAAGCAAAATTCTAGGAAATTCATAAAACATTGAAATTAAGATATGTATTTCTAATTAACAAGTCAAAAAAAGAAACCAGATAATATTTTAAACCAAATGATAATTAAAATGACATTGAAAAGCTTGCACAATCTAGTGAAAGCCATACATAGGTAGAAATGATAGATGAAGAACGTCTGAAAAAAAAAAAATCAATGATCTAAAAATTTATTTTAATCAGTAAAATAACCACCCCAGCAAATTAAATCCCAAAAACAAAAAGAAATAATAGCATAAGAGCAGAAATTTATCTTTTTAATTCAATTAAAAAATAAACAAGAAAACCAAACATGGTTCTTTAAAAATATTAATATAATAAATAAGCTCCTAGCAAGTCCAATGAAGGAAAAATGAGGGAATAAACATTATGAGGAATTTAAGAAGAAATGACACTATAAATTCTACAGTCATTACAAAGATAATTTACCTATAAATCCTACAGTCATTACAAAGATAATTTAAACAACTTTATTTCAATACATTTGAAAATGCAGATGGAATGTAAAAATTCCAAGAAAAACTAAACACACAAAAGCTGAAACAAGAAAATCTTAAAGATCTAAGTAGTCCTATATCAGTTGAGAGTGAAATTTACAAATTTTTCCACAAAGAAAACTCCAAGATAGGTTCATAAGTGAATCCATCACAACATCTAAGAAACAAATAGCATCTTTTCTACATAAACTCTTCAAGAGAATCAAACAGGGGCCAGCAAACTATGGCCCATGGGCCAAGCACAATCTGTGGCTTGATTTTATACAACCTGCAAAATAAGATGGGATTTTTACAATTAAGTGGTTGTTGAAAAGAAAAAAAAGGAAAAAGAGAAAAAAAACGTGCAACAGAGACCATATGTGGTCCGTACAGACTGAAGTCGTTAATGACTCTCCACAGAAAAATTTTGCCAATCCTAGGTATAGAAAAGAAGGCATCTTCACATTTTAAGAGATTAGTATAACTTTAATATTAAAATATGACAAAGTTTTTCAAGAAAAAATAATATATGTCAACATGCCAATCTCATTCATATCTTTAGATGATAAAAATTAAGCTATAAGCAATGTAAATTCAACAGTATATAAAAAAATAGCACATTATAATAATTATTACAGAAGTGTAAGGCTGACTTAACCTTACACTTTTAAACCTCACATTTTCTGATTTTACAATCAGAAAATTCATCATAATAAAATAAAGGAAGAAAAGCATAAGATTATTAACAGATGCAGAAAAAGTCTAATATATTAAGTTGAACCAAATTAAAATACTATGTTTGTAGACTGAAGAATCAAATATCTGCAGTTTCACATGGTTCCATCTAATATTAACATCTGTTTATGAGAAAAACTCAGCAATAACTAAGAACAGAAGTAAACTGCACTAATCTATAGACTACACATAATTTATAACAAATTTTATATGTAATGATGAAATACTACAACTTTTTCTCTTGATATTAGAATAAGACATAGATGCCAAATATCACCAATGTTTAGCATTTGATTGAAGGTCCTAGGCAGTGCAGCAAAGCAAGAAAGACATAAAAGGTTTAAAAATTAGCAAAGAAGAAATGAAACATTCACCATCCACAGAAAGTATGCATTAAAAACCCCAAAGAATCTACAGATAACTGGTATAATAATAAACACTGTGCAAGGTCTCTGGAGACATGGTAAATATACAAAAATTAATTCTGCTTCTAAATATCATTACAAAAATAAAATTTTAAAAACAAAACAGCATAACTTCCCCCATATACACCAAAAACCTAGAAGTAAATCTAACAAAAGAAATAAAAGATCTCTAGGCTGGGTGCTATGGCTCACGCCTGTAATCCCAGCACTTTGGGAGGCCAAGGGAGACAGACTGCTTAAGGTCCGGAGTTTGAGACCAGCCTGGTCAACATGGTAAAGCCTCATCTCTACAAAAAATAGAAAAAATTAGCCAGACATGGTGGCATGTGCCTGTAATTCCAGGTACTCAGAAGGCTGAGGCACGAGAACTGCTTGAGCCTGGGAGGTGGAGGCTGCAGTGAGTCGAGAGAGTGCCACTGCACTCCAGCCTGTGTGACAGAGCAAGACTCCATCTCAAAAAACAAACAAACAAAAAACTAAGAACTCTATTTTGAAAATTACGAAATATGACTAGAAGAAATTACAGATGCTCAAAATAAATAGAAAGATGTAGCATATTCAGAGATTAGAAGGCTCCTAATAAACTGATTTCATATGCATATCAATGGATCCCAATTGAGACCACAGCAGGTATTCTGTTTAAATTGAAAAGCTGATTTTAAAATTCAAATAGAAATGCAAAGGGCTAAAAAGAACCAAGACAAGCTTTGAAAGTTTTAAAAAGTTGAAATACCCACATTATTAGATACTGTCGTTAATTGTAAATCTATAGTTAATTAAAACAGTATTGAATTGGTACACAGATATGCAAATAGACCAATGAACTAGAATAAAGTGCAAAAACGGATTTATTTATATAATTTACTTGACTTATTATAAAGTGGCATTGGATAGCAGAGAAAAAAGGATGATTCTTTTAAATAAATACTGTTAGGCCAACTGAATTTCCAAATGGAAAAAGTTAACTCTCAATCCCTAACTTACACCATATTAAAAAAAAAAAAATTCCCAGTGGACCACAGATCTAACTGATTGATAGAACAATGAAATTTCTCAAAAATGATATTGAATAAAATAAAATATATTTGCCGGACGTGGTGGCTCACGCCTGTAATCCCAGCACTTTGGGAGGCCGAGGTGGGTCAATCACGAGGTCAAGAGATCAAGACCATCCTGGCCAACATAGTGAAACCCTGTCTCTACTAAAATATAAAAATTAGCTGGGCGTGGTGGCGTGCGTCTGTAGTCCCAGCTACTCGGGAGGCTGAGGGAGGAGAATTGCTTGAACCTGGGAGGCAGAGGTTGTAGTGAGCCGAGATCGCACCATTGCATCCAGCCTGGTGCCTGGCGACATAGTGAGACTTTGTCTCAAAAAAATAAAAATAAAAAATAAATAAAATATCTTCATCATCTTCAAACAGACATTAAAAGTAGGAACATCTGTTCACCAAAAAAAAAAAAAAACACCATTCAAAAAGGGAAAAGGCAGCACACAGACTGGTAGAAAGTAGCAACAAACAACAAAAAACTCACCCATACCCAGTCTATAAAAATAGCACCAACAAATCAGTAAGAAAAATAAAGACAAACCAATTTCTTAAATGAATAGAGATTTCACCACCAAAGAGGACATCTAGTTGGTCATATGAAAAGGTACTCAACATTTTTAGTAATGTGGGAAATACAAATGAGGTTACAGTAGTCAAAATGAAAAAGAATTACAGTACCATGTATTGGCAAGGACAAAGCAACATTCTATAGGTCAGGGTGTAAATTAGCACAATCAATTTGAAGAACTGTTTGGCACACATACACCTTATCAAAATAAATGCATACTTATGTGGACCAATTGATATATACAAGAACATTACAGTAGCATTATACGTAATTCCAAACTGGAAACCACCAAAATGTCATCAGCAATTGAACCAAAAAATAATTTGTGATATGTTCATACACTGAAATATTATATACCTATTAAATGAAGAAACTACTAAGCCACAATGCCAATAAATCTAACATGCTGTCAAGTGAAATAATCCAGACAATAGGAATAAGTATTATATAATCTATATGACATTCCAAACCAGGAGAAACTCATGTTAGAGCTAGAGAAGTGATATCACAGAGATCCAAGATGGCCGATCACTAGAAGCTCAGGATTGCAGCTCCCAGTAAAAGTGCAGAGAGCCAGTGGACACCACACTTACGATAAATTTTTGTTGCCCACGAACCAGGACATTCCCAGCGGAGGAGCCCCACGGGTTGCCAGCAGGACCCTTTCGGCTGGCGCGGCTTTTTTGCCAGCGCCTCGGCTCGGCGGCTCTTGGTGTGGAGTAAATGGGACTGGGTCTCCTTTTGGATGATGTTTGGAACTCTGGTAAGGCAGAGCAGTCCATCCAGCTGATTGAAAAAGGGACTGAGAAGCCAGACCGGAGACTCC